>BPLQ01004902.1:631517-684927 GCA_021605075.1 Caerostris darwini | reverse complement strand
TGCTTGTATCAACTAAGAAATAATGTTTGAGACTGTAAATAGAAAGGCTATTATTTTTTTGAATTAGTATTTGAAATTGTAATTCTCATGATGTAACATTTATATGCTGTAATTTTATTTAGTTCCTAGTATTTTGTTTTTATGTGTTTATATTTGTCAAGCAGTGTTCAATTTAATTTTAATTTTTTATGTGTAATTTTATGGATGTGTATACCCATAGCAAAATAGGTGTAAGAAAATTTAGAGTTTAATTTTTGGCTCCCGCCTAAATTAAAGGTGGGAGGATGTTGTAACTCGTAATTATTCTGTTGTGTGTGGGTCAGAGGTATTTCCTTTATTTTCTGTGTGAATCCAAGAATGATAGATAACCCCTCCCGGTCACACGGTCAGGTCCAAAAGAACCGGTCGGTTTGGTGGGATCAATTTTTTTGGAGTTTTTGCGGGCAGAAAGGAAGACCCGTTGAAAGCAGAGCGAACGATCTGCGACAGTGCGTGAGCTGGTACACATTTTTTTGGCTGCGAGAAATGGCGAAATGGATAATTTAAGATATAGCTATGTCCATCTTTGGAATTGTCGGTGAGCATTTTTTTTTGGCGAAAAGGATATGAGGCTACTGGTACCCCACTGCCCACACACTCAAAGGAATATTTTCGATTGAGGTATGCGTGCGAAATATTATGAATACTTCTCTGTAAACATTTCTCTATAAACATTCTCTATAAAACTTTTTTATTTTATTTATTCTGCCAAATATTAAAAATCCTAAATTTTATTGTAATAGTATTTATTCGTATTCATTAAAGGGTAAAAGTAAATTAGTTGTTTGTCCTAGTATTTATTTTAATTGCTTTTTATTAATGTTAATTCATTTGGCCGTCCTACGAGTATACGTAGACCAACGGCCCCATTTCTATGTCGGTATATTAACATTATTAACTTTTGTTTGTCAATTCTGCAAATCCTCATAAACAATTGAAACAAAGAGAATCGTAATTGAGTTTTCTGTTCAAAAAGTATATAGTGTATACCTTGTCCAAACAAATTTTTCTATTCTTAGCTGCTACAATTACGATATTTCTCCTGAAGAACTGGGAACTTGTTAACTGGAACTGGGAACTTGGAACTCCTTGTTAAACTCTTACTGAAGCTGAAGTTTAACAAGGCTTTTCATAGCAAGTAGGAAAAAAAAAACCGAAGAGACTTCGCAGGTTAGAATGCACTATGCAATGAAAAATTGAAATACTATATGACGGGGAAATTTAAATTGAAAATTGGTCTTACCTTTTGTACACAGTAGTATATAACTAGACAAGTCCTTTTCAGTTAGTAGTAAGCTTTGATATACTTAATAAAGTATATCAAAGCGTACTTCTAACTGACGAAATGAATCATTATTAAAACTAACGGTTTCTAATTCCTATAGAGCATTCCAGTAATTGAATTAAACCACGCAATTAATGTTGGTCAATCAGGTATTAGAAGATACCTTGTTACAGCATTTGGTGAATTTCGCTCACTTGGTGGACGAAAAAATTGCCAAACCCCAATGGCCCCTACTTTGCGATTTTACCATAATATTTATTAATTGATGCTATTATACTCTAAAAACCTATTAGTATAAAACTTATTTTAAATATACAATAATTGATGTTTCATAGTTACACATGAATTTAGGTAGGTGTTATGTATTGAAAAATTGATTATTCAGTATATTTATGAAAACATATAATTATTTAAAATATGCAAACTTAAATTAAATACGTCACTAAACATGGCATCACATTATGTATGATGTTATATCAGGTGATCAAAATTAGCCAATAAAATTCATTGCTGAGATCTCATGTGACGTCATTTTAACAAAATTTCAGATCGTTTACATTTTGGCCGCCATTTTGAATTTTTTGAGATTTAGTCAAGTGAAATTTTGAATGAATTTTCTTAAAGATATTTAACTAATGTGAAACTTGTAGTTTTCAATTTAATTTAAGATTAAGTAATAAAGGAAACTTTTTTTAAGCAAATAAGTCATAATTTAGTAGGTTTTTTTTAAAGTAGCTATCAAAAGATGGGCAAGTTGGGTAAGCTTGTGTAAGTATTTTCTACACTCTTTAATTCAATTTATTTTTCAAACGTTTGACGATATTCTCATAAACAATCCGTTTATAATAATAAAACAATTTTAAATTTACTTGTAATCTATTTATAAATGATATTTTGCCTAAGAAAAATGCCGATAAATTGATTAATTCATAATTGAAAGAAATGGGTAAATTCTAATAATTTGAGTTAGTTTTATATCAAATTAATTATTAGAATAACCTAAAAAAGGTAGTTGAATAAAAATTAAACAATTAATCACTTTTCCGAAATTTGATGTACAAGTATCATACAAACTTGAATGTAGGAATATTCTTTAAAAAATATCCCATTTCAATAACTTTAAAATATTGCAGAAGAACAAATTTCAGTTTATAGCTTTTCAGTTAATCTAGTATAAAAACATAATACAAGTAATTTAAAAATTACCTTAAGTAAAGCACTTACATTTCACTTTTAAATCACAGTTTTTGTATCTCACTAAAACAAAATAGCATTTTCCTCGCATTGTTAAACTTGCAAAAGGTTAATTTTTAAATTCATAAATAAAATTGATTTCTTAGATTTAATTTATCACTAAAATTTCGCATGAATGGATTTCGAGCAAGCAATTCGCATGAATATGTTAAATTATTTTTTCCCCCTAATATCAAATATTATTTCTTTTAGGAAATGTCAGCATTAACTTCTTTAATTTATAATTTAGAATACTTTATTTCTGTTTTCTATGCTATGCATTTCTAATCTGCATTTACTGCCATAATTCATATTTATTTTTCTATGCAGCATTAAGTGCTACAATTTTAGTTCCGAAAAATAAATTTGGATAAAATCGCATAATAGGAGCCGCTTGGCGTCAAAAATATGTTTTTCGCCAAAGGGCGCCGAATGACGGGAGCTATCATAATTGAAGAGAAGTGCAACCATATTACGATTGCTCGATTTCGTGAAGTAGTCTTTGAGTAAAATATAAAGAAAAATGATAAAAATTTTAGGAATTTTAATGGAAATAAATGAATAAAGGCTAAAAATTTAACAAAATTTTAGTTAAGATGTAATTACTCAGGAATGTTGGAATATGATTAAACTGCGTATGTTACGTTTATTGTATGCCATCCAGTATAATGTGCTCTTCCATAATAACACATATTCTCTACATAAACCCTTCCAATCAGTCATAATGTTTAGCGCGCATTCGATCTCATCAGCTATATCTGCAGTGGAAAGCCTACAGTCATACGCAATTTTCATAATTTAGCACATACTCATTTTTGATTGTGAAGACCACAAATTTTGACGAAGGAAGCTGTTTGCATTTTGTGCTACATCATTAAATTTTGCTCTACATCTCCACATACATCCATTAGATTTATTTTTCGTAACCATTCGTAATTAGAACAAACGACATTCTCAGCAACCGAAACAACAAGCATACACTATTCGATAATTTTCAAACTTATTTTGACATTCCAAATCCCTGCTGTAGCAACCTTCCTTCAATTTAAAAAAATGTCAGCAATCTTTGCTCTCAAAATAAAATTCTTCAATATCTGACATCGCTAATCGAAAAACTTTGGTCAGTACTGAAGGAACGAAATCAACTCCAGCTTCATGAACTAGTAACAAGTAAAATTAATCGTTATTAAAATTAACGCTTTCTGATTCCTCTAGAACAATCCAGTAATTGAATTAAAAACTTTCATGTTAAACCACGTAATTAATTTTGGCCAAACATTCATTAGATGATAACTCGGTCACAACATTTGGCAATTTTCGCCCACTTGGCGAATGAAAAAAGTAGCCAAATCCTAATGGGCCACTACTTTGTGATTTTACATAATATTTATTATTAAACATTACAATTTATACTATAAAAACCTCTTAGATTAAAACTTATTCCATGTAAGCAATAATTGATGATTTAAAGTTATACATGAATTTACGGGGATGTTATATATTAAAAAATTGGTTATCCTGTATATTTATGAAAAAATATAATAATTTTCCACATAATTATTTAAAATATGCAAATTTTAATTAAATACGCCACTCAGTATGACATCACAATGTATATGATGTCATATCGGATCATCAAAATCAACCAATAAAATTCATTGTTCAGATCAGCTCATGTGACGTCATTTTAGCAAAATTTCAGATAGTTTACATTTTGGCAGCCATTTTGAATTTTTTGAGATTCAGTCAAGTGAAATTTTGAGTGAATTTTCTTAAAGACATTTAACTAATGTGAAACTTGTGCTTTTCACTTTAATTTAAGATTACGTAGTAAAGTAAATTGGTTAAAATCTAGGATCCTGTACCCTTTGTGCCAAACACATCGCCAAGTTGCCAAGTCGGTAAGTAAGCATAGAGATGAATGGGCCAGGTAGTTTGCGCGGTAAAATGATATTACGCCAAAATCCTTTACTGTGTTGCCAAATCGCCAAATAAACAGACAAAAAGGTTGCCTAAGTTCGGTGTCATTGTAAAGTGCTATTTCGCCAAAATTTATAGCCAAACAGTGCTTTTACGTCAACATTAGCAGCCAAATAGCTATTACGTCAAAGTTTATTCCTGAAAAGGCTTTGAAGCCAAAATTTATCGCTTTAACGCCATTTTTCACTAAGCAAATTTTGTTATATAACTTCTTTTAAGACAAAAAATGCTTTATCGCCAATATTTATCGCTTTATAGCCAAATTTTTTCACAAAGTGAATCTTGTTTTTTGAGGCGCTTTTACGCCAAAAGTTGATGCTTTATCGCCAATATTTAACACTTTATAGCCACATTTTTTCACTAAGTGAATCTTGTTTTTCGAGGCGCTTTTACGCCAAAAGTTGATGCTTTATCGCCAAATTTTTATCTAAAATTTTTTATCGCTGGAATACTTTTGTGCCAAATGAAACCGCTTTTAAGCCGAAATTTAACGATATTATGCCAAGAAAATTATGTCTAAAATGCCTTTACGCCAATTTATATCGCTTTATCGCCAAATTTTTACCACTATTATGTCAACTTTTTAATGTTTTCTTTTTACGCCACATATTGCCGCTTTAACGCCAAAATATATCATTATTTTGTCAACATTTTTTCCTAAATTACTTTCACACCAAATTAAATCGCTTTATCGCCAAATTATTATGTGGAATTTTATTTTGCTAAGTCACAAAAAAGTATCGTTTAAACAAAGATAATAATCGCTGTTAATTGATAAAATTTTGATACGATAAAATTTCACCAAAGTTATTCGCCAATTCTTTTTTTTTTTTTGTAATGTCATAAAATAAATCATGTTCTTTACGAAGCCAAATTCGAATGATAAATTAATATTAACAAAAGATAAAAAAGAAGAAAAAACTAGAGAATAACTTACCTTTTATTGTGGTATGTCCTTCCTCTGTGGTGGAAACAAACATTTTATTCCATCGGTGAAATCATAAATTATTTTGCGGATGTCACATTTGTGCTGGCGCCGCCACATGCACTCTGCCAGATAATTATCAAATGTTCCGGACACATTATTTTATTAATATTAATTTATTTTAATTATTATAAATTTAAATTGTAACGTTAACTAACGTTCTAAAAAGCTAAAGCTTCAAATATTCCGAGCGAATTCTAATTACGGTTGTCACAAAATCCTAACTAAACGAACATCTTTAAAAAGGAAATTAATTATTTAAGAATAAAATATAAGTTATTAATAAATAAAAAAATCGTTTTTCTTGTTTGTTTCTTACTTTCCTGAGTGGCAACTTCATAAAAATTGCTTATGTTCTGAATCAGTGTACATACGTTGTAAGAATAAGTTCGGAATAATCAGTAATTTATTGGAATACTAATTTAAAAGAATATATATTTCTGTTCTTATTTACTGCAAATAATAATATAATCACAATAACAACAAATAGTCATTATATTGTTTGGAAAATGAAACTACGAATTCCTCTAATTATAGTACTGCAACCCTAAAGAAATTGGCGAAATATTCAGGGTTGCAATGTTGGCGACTTCCTCAGGGGTACAGTATCCTAGATTTTAACCAGTAAATTTTTTTTAGCAGATAAATCATAATTTAGTAGTGTTTTTTTTAAGTAGGTATCTAAAGATGGGAAAGTTTGTTAAGCTTGTGTAAGTATTTTTCTACACTCTTTATTTCCATGATATTTTACCTAAGAAAAATGCCGATAAATTAGTTAATTCATAATTGAAAGAAATGAGTAAATTTTAATAATTTGAATAAATTTTATATCAAATTAATTATTAGAATAACGTAACAAAAGGTAGTTGAATAAAAATTAAGCAACTAATCGCTTTTACGAAATTTGATGTACAAGTATTTTACAAACTTGAATGTAGGAATATTCTTTAAAAAATATTCTATTTCATTAAATTGAAGATATTGAAGACAAACAAACTTCTGTTTTTAGCTTTAATCAAGTATAAAAACATAATACAAATAATTTAAAATTTACCTTAAGTGTAGCACTTTCATTAATTTAAATCACAATTTTTGTATCTCACTAAAGCAAAATAGTATTTTTCTCGTGTAGTTAAACTCTCAAAAAGTTAATTTTTTCATTCATAAATAAAATTGATTTCTTAGATTTAATTTATCACTAAAATTTCACATGCATGTATTTTGATGAAGCAATTCGCGTGAATATGTTACATTGTTTTTCTCCCTAATATCAAATATTATTTCTTTTAGGAAATGTGAGCATTAACTTCTTTAATTTATAATTTAGAATACTTCATTTCTATTTTCTATGCTATGCATTTTCAGTTTGCATTTGCTGCTATAATTTACATTTATTTTTCTATGCAGCATTAAGTGCTATTATTTTAGTTCTGAATAATAAATTTGGGTAAAATCGCAGAATAGGAGCCGCTTGGCGTCAAAAAATGTTTTTCGCCAAAGAGCACCAAATGTCGGTGCTATTATAATTGAAGAGAAGTGCTACTCTACCACGACTGCTTGATTTAGCGATGCAGAATTTAAGTAAAAAATAAAGAAAAATGCGAAACATTTTAGGAATTTTAATGAAAAAAAATGAAGAACGGCTAAAAATTTATGGAAAATTTAGATAAAATGTAATTACTCTGGGATGCTTTAATATTATTAAACAGCGTATGTTACGTTGATTGTACGCCACCCAGTATAATGTACTCTTTCATAATAACATATATTCTCTACAAAAACTCTTCCAATCAGTCATAATGTTTAGCTCACATTCGATCTCATCAGCTATGTCTGCAGTGGAAAGCCCTACAGTCATACTCATTTCTGATAATTTAGCACACGCTCATTTTTGATTAAGAGAACCACGAATTTAGACGAATGGATCTCTGCATTTTGTGCTGCACCATTAAATTTCGCTCTGCATCTTTACATATGTCCATTAGATTTATTTTTTATAACCGTTAGTATCATATCATTTTGACAATTAGCACACACGCCATTCTTAACAATAAAAACTTCAATAATACACCCTTCAATAATTTTCAAACTTATCCTGAAATTCCAAATCCCTGCTGTAACACACTTCTAAATTAATCATTGGTAAAATTAAGAGTTTCTAATCCTTCTAGAACATTCCAGTAATTCAAATGAACCACATAATTAATCGTGGTCAATAGGACATTAAAAGATACCTTGATTATCACATTTGGTGATTTTCATCCACGCGGCGGCCAAATTCCAACGGCCCCTATTTTGCGATTTACCTTAAATCTGTAATATTTCTAAGGTCAAAAATCGAATAACAGCTTTTATTAAATTCTTTTAACAGGTTTTTAAAATAACAGCTTTTAAAAATTCTTATAATTGAGAAATAGTTTTGGGATGAAGTTTTTTAAAAACTGCTTTATTTTTCTTTATTTTCATTTATGATTGGTTTTCAAAACGTTTCGTGTAAATTCAAGCATTATGATAGAAAAATAAAAAGTGACCTGTTTACAGTTTATACATATACATCACTACTTTTTTATTAGCTAACAAATATAATTTTGTAGTATTAGAATATTTTTTAATTCTTGAAGAATTTTTACAGCACTGTTAAATGATTGAGGATCTCAAAGAAGCTAATCATAATTTTAAAAAAAATAGAATTTTCTGTTGTAAATATTTGATTATTACTCTAAGAAATAATGTTAGCCCATTAAATGAGAACATTTTTACAAATTTAGGATATTTATTGTGCCTTTTAAAAGTCATGTTTTAAATAAAAAATGGTGATATTTTCTTTCAGCCTATTATTAAATGAAAGATTCCTATCATTTTCTTTTTTAATATTGAATTAATGTATGAAATAAAGTAAACTGACAAAAGAGAAGGTTTTTCAACATTTAACCGACAGCGGTTGTCAAGAATAATGATCTTCTATCAAGTTATCCATTACATATATTTAGTTACTCATGTGCCTTACGAAATACTTTTGTTAATTCTACATTAACATGAATTTAAGGATTTCAAATTAAATATTCCCGTCATAACCTGCAAAAGTTTCCAAAATTGAAGAATAATATCAACCTTCATAGTTTTTCAAGCTAAGTGTCATGTTTATATCTGTTTGTTTTACAAAAGATGACAATAACCTATTGTTTCAATTCAAGTGAAGAATTTCGGGTGAAAAAATTGGATAAGAATGGATATTTTTTGAGATTACATTCTTAAACTATTCTCTTTAAAATCTCTCAACTAACTACATTTTTGGTTTGACAATGAAGGCTTTTCGCTTCATTTAAGGCTACTTGATCGCTCATCCTTCTGCATGTGTTCCACCAAATCTTTCACATAAGAGGGAAATTAAAAACAAAGATAAATGTATAATTGCCTAAAATTCAAAATCAAAGACAGAAACTAAATTCCTCAGAGAAATCATAGTTGATCATTGTTTATTTTATCAATACGAAACAAACGTTTTGCTTAACCGATCATATTAGGAACTCTTGTGACAAACCCTCTTTTATAGGACACTTGTTTCCTCTGTTCTATCTCATGTATTTCTTCTTTTTTATTAGTAGACATTCTAACGTCTCACAAAGGTTTGCAGATCTGCGTACGTAAATCTTAATATCTATACATGTGCAACTTTTTGCGTAAGTATGAGTATTTTCTACTATCAAAGTTAAGTTGTTCTTATTTTCCGTAAGATTCATATTTTATAAGTTGTAACATTGTAAAACTTCAGAAATATTACTTACAAAAACTAATTGCTATTCATTTCTTAATAGTTTTTGAACTGAAACACATTAAAAAATAATCATTTTGCTTTTAAACATAATGCAAGTTAATCTAGTATTCCTTCTCTTAAAAAAAAAAACTTTTAAAACTTATCAATCATAATAATTAAAATCCATATACTTTAGATGCATTAAGTGCGAAACATTGAAATTTTAAACTTTAAGCTGAAAAAATCAATTTTATTAAACACAAACTTGATGAATAATTAGTTAAATTCCATTAATTAAAAAAAAACCACCTTAATTTAATTCTTGCTAAGCACTGCTGTCTTAATATTAAACTTCTGTTTCGATAATCATAGCTTTCCATCGAACATATTTATGAAAATATTTGAAATACCTTAGCATAATGTTTATTCGAATGCGGTAAATATTAATTTATGATTGATCACAGATCAATCTGTAATTTATAAACATTAATAATAAAAGAATTCATCATCATCCTGATTATTCTTACCATTGCATCTTAATTTATCTTTTATATGAAGCCTCCGTTAGAAATTTCATTACAATTTTAGAACCTTTAAAGGCTCCCACCGAGGCGAGAGGCGGCGACGTAACATGCGGCAGGCAAGAACAGTTTTTTCGACCCGTTCACAGCGAAACGTCAGAAATCGCTTTACGCCTAGTGAAGTTCCGCTTCGAGTTGAAAGTGGGTCGACTCGAAGCGGTGGATTTCAAACCGGTTTCAGGCGAACGCGGTGAGGCTGGTGCAGGTCAACGCTCCCCGCTTAAACGCCTCACGCCTCGATGGGAACGAACTTTTAATTTCATATTCGTAATTTCATTAAAATTTTAAAACTTGAAGTGCAAATTTCTTTAGTCAATATCTTGTACCCCGTAAATGTAATGATTTTGCCAAATGCCGCTCTTTCAATTGCTTTTGTGATTAGAATGCTCCCATTATGAGAAGATTGCGTCTAATCTTCCGAGGGAGGAGCCAGCACCCCCGGCCTACGTGCAGGACGAGTTTGCCGACTTTGAAGCCAATCAGCACTTGTGCGTTCTGGTAAGTGACTTTCTGGATTGGGTTGCTCCATGTGAAATCAACTACTACACAGTCCAGTCACATTAATGTGACCACCTGTCAAAAGCCAGAATATACACTCTTGTATATTCTGGCTTTAAGTGGAGTGTGGTATTTAGTGGAATTCTTTATATATAACTCCACTGCAATGTGCTGCCACCTGTCTTTTGTGACGGGTTATTTCACGTTGATATCGAAAATAGGGGGTGACTGGACTGTGTATTACTACATTAACATGACTGGACTGTGTATTACTACACCACACTACATCTCTGTGACTAAAACTAAGTTGCCCCACTACAGTTTGGGAATGATGTGGGTGAGAAGAAGTCTGATTGTGCTCTGGACAGAGAATGCGTCCGACCCTATTTTTTCGATATCACTAGACAAATGCAATCATGTTCAAAATGTCAATTCCTAATTTTAATTTATATGTATAGCGTATAAAATAGTTAAATAATTTGATTTTTGATTAAACACACATATATAACTACTGCTACTGCTACTACACCACACTGCATCACTGTGCCTAGAGCCGAGTTGTCCCTCTACAGTTTGAGAATGAGGGGGGTGAGAAGTCTCTGGGACGGGGACTGCAACGCTCTACGGTCCTATTAGGACCGGCACCTACGGCTTAAAGTGGATTCTGAACCACTACAAACATTCATGGCACCGCCGGGATTCGAACCCAATACCTGTGGTACCGAGAGCCAGAGTCCCATACTCGGCCATCAGACCCCATATGAAATCAACTTTAGAGCCCACACTTTTTAGAAAGTCACGAACAGAAATTATGAGAACATATTAATATATGTTCCATCTACATCGTTGCACTTTTGCCATGGATTGCAAAGCGTTTCTATGCCAGTTTCGAAGAACTCTTTTGAATTTCGAGTTCATTTCTCTCCACTGGGACACACGACTGCGAAAGAGGACATCTAGAGGATTTGCCTCTTCCTCTTCATCCCTATGGAAGGACTTTCAACCAGGGCCGGATTTTCCTATAGGCTAACTAGGCTTCCGCCTAGGGCCTCAAGATCAAGAGGGACCTTCATTCAAATTGTTAGCAAAATTAGAATGACACCATTCTAAAATCAATAAACTCTGAATGGAAAATAAGGACAAATTCTACACACATGACTAATAAACAAACAAAAAAATGTAATGTGAATCATTATGAAATAAGTTGATCTGAATTGAATTTGCTTTAATCTTCGATGTATTGAATATATTTACTTTTTAATTTGATAGAAAATAGGATAATTTTTATTGCCTATTTTATTTTCGTGGGCAAAGATTTTTATTATTTGAATTTTGTTTCTTTGTAAATGTTGTGTGTTATGTTTGAGGAGGTATTGCTACAAGCACTACATAGGGTGCTGAGAATAAATGTCCAAATAAGTGTTCTCGGCTTTTTTTTTTTTTATTTATTATCCGTGCGACATATTTTTTATAACGATTATCACCCATCACAACATGTTTCATTTAGCATATTGATATATATCACAGTAATGATGTCTTTTATTACCTGCCATGTAATTTACAAACTTAAAAATGGGAGGTGAAAGGGCCTCATAAGAGAATAACCAAAGGCCTCTTTTCATCTAAATCCGGCCTTGCTTTCAACACTATATATTTCTTGCTCTTTTACCCCGACATACACACCAGCTTTCGGTTCGTCATTGTTTGCCGAGTTGGAAAATCAAACATTCTATATACCAATACTGTTCCGTCCTTCTGAATCAATATTTTGTAAAAGTTTTAAAAACAAGTATTCTCTTTTAAATATTTTTCAGCACGATCTAATTCAAGTCGAAAAACGTTAATTTTCCTTCACTGAATTCGTCTATATAACTGTTGATATGACATTATTTTAATAATCAAGAGGGAAAAATTGAAGGTCGTCATTTTTCATACTGCAGTGAAAAAATCGTACAACTTTCAGACATATTATTAATATTATAAATATTTAGAATATTCATAAATATTATTTTGAGTCTGAATATCATAAATATTCAGACTCAACATATTTACATCGCATGCTTTCAAAATCTGCATTTCACCAGTTGGTGCACTAGTATAAAGGTTGAATCGGAGATCAAAGACACAGTATATGCAGGGCCGGATTTTCCTATAGGCTAACTAGGCTTCCGCCTAGGGCCTCAAGATCAAGAGGGGCCTTCATTCAAATTGTTAGCAAATTAGAATGACACTATTCTAAAAGCAGTAAACACTAAAACACTGAATCGAAAATAGGAGAAATTCTACACATATGAATAATAAACAAACATAATAGGTAATTTACAAACTTAAAAATGGGAGGTGAAAGGGCCTCATAAGTGGAATAGCCTAGGGGCTATTTCATCTAAATCCGGCCCTGAGTATATGTGAGGAAAAGACTTACTATTTAAAATAATGGTTCAGGCGACATCATAAACAGTGCACGTTATTTAAATTGTCTAAACGCTTTTATAAGTACGATGACTATATGACAGAGCTTTTCGCCAGATTTGTAATCTAAGGAATTATTACTTAAAGCGGGTAAAGAGTTTAAACGTTTTACAAAATGCTTTAATCATGCTTTAATTATGTATTCTTATTGAATTCACTAAAAATAATTTATTTCAATAAGATTAAATTATAATTCTAAATATGATGCAGATGTTTATTTTTCCTGCCCTAAGCAATCGAACTTTTGATGTAAATTTTTATTAAATGGAAATATAAAAACCATTAAAAAAGTTCTTTATAAAAAAAACCTTAATATTTTTTGTATGTGTATCATTTAGTTTTTTAAGTGTATTTATAGATGTTCTTTAGAATAATTAAATGTTGGGGTAATGTTTAATGACGATGGGTAAGTGATTAATCACCATGAATTGGTAAGTACCTTCGTAATTGGTAAGTTTCTTTTACATTAAAATTACAAGAATTTTTTTAATTTGTATTGAATTCAAAAAATGGACATCAAGATAAAACAACAAATATTAAATCCATAATGTAAGTTCAAATTAAATAAAGTATATTCAAGGCTAATCTAGTGTATTATCTAAGAGAAACAACTGTCTTCTTGGTGAATTTGATGTTCTTTTCCATTTGGTTCAGATGAGCCCATTCCTGAAGGTGACGAAATGCCTTGTTGATTGATTCCTTAAGGGTTGCAGGTGGCCCACATAATGACGTCGTAGGCAAAGAATAAGTACGATACTCCCAATGATTTTAATAGCAAACTTGAGGCCGAGGATCATGATATTGAATAAGAGGCAACTAAGAACTGCAACCTGGGGCAGTCCCTGACGTAGTTGTTTGTATGAAGAAATTTTGTTGTGGAATTTGCACAGAATGAGATGTGTACAGAGGAAGCTTTGAATCCACATTAACATGTTGCCGTTAATTCCCTGTTGCTTAAGCTTATAAATAGTCAATTCAATAGTCAATGGTCAATTTGAAGTCAAATTTTGTCATAACCAGCTTTAAAATCAACAAGAATGGCTGCAGTCGATTGCTTTCTGTGGAAACCATCTTTGACTGCCCGAGTATATTTTATGATTTTATCGATGGTTGGTCTGTGCCTTCTAAACCCGGCCTGACAGTCGCTAATTGCCCTTTTTTGAACAAAGAAATTCCCTGAGTCAAAATTCAACTATTCATCAACCAGAGATGTAGCCCCAGCGGTTAGTGTGGGCAGTGAAGTCCCCAACGGTGATGCTGTTCAGATGTTGGCTCGTATCAACGGACTTTCCGAGGTTTGGACATTGTTCAGAGTTATAGAGGCCAACCAATAGAAATAAAATTGGAATCTTCTAGGCTAATTTAAATTAGAATCTTCCAGGCATCATTACAAATGGCCTCAAGTTTGTCATGATAATCGATATCATGAACGGTGGTAGTTCTATAAACCAACCAGTTCTTAACAAAGGCAATAATGACAGAGTCTGACTGTCTGACTAGTTGATGATATACACAGAATAGTTGGTCAGTTCATAAAAAGATGTTTCAGTAGAAGTTACAGCTTCGACAATAATGATAATGTCAGCCTCAAATTTAAAGACCAAGGTCTTTAGTTCAGAAAACGTTGCTGCTGTTCGAATCGCCCATATTCCAGAACAGGATGAGGAGGTCACTGTCCGTGCCCTGAGAAGGGCGGATTTTGTTTTGTAAAGATAAGTGATTTCAGTTGGAGGCTCGATGTCAGCTTGTTCTACAGGGCCGTGACTCTTCAACGGGACTTTTAACCTTGGGATAACCTTCGATCACAAATTGTCCTGAAGTTCCCACATCAAAACTAAAAGAAGGGTCGAAAACGCATTAATCCCCTTAAAAGGCTCACCGCGATGAAATGTGGATCAACACAAGATAATCTGGCCACATTTTATAGAATCTGTGTTACAGGAATATAGCAGTGAGGTTATAGCTTTGGCAAGCAAGACTAGCCTGGTAAAATATGAGGTAGTAGAAAATGATGACCTCAGAATAATTACTGGAGGAGCTAAATCAATTCCTATCATAACTGCCATGCAACTAGAGACTAACATTGAATCTCTTGAATCACTAAGAGGTAAACAGACCCTTAACTTTTGAAAGAGATCAAGGAGAGTAGATGCAGACCACTGCAATGGATACAGGCCGGCAAGTCAACATCTGAAAACGCAAATGTCACCTTTGAGGAATGTGGAATCTCTGTCAAATAAATATAATATCTTTACCAATTCTCGTTACCCTTACATCCTTTTACGATGGTTGTTTCGGCCCTCCAGAGCAAACGAATTGATCTTCTCAATCTGAATTCAAACAAAGCTGATGGTTTTTGGCTGGGCTACCTTTGGAAAAGTACCAAGTTTGAGTACCAAAGCTGATGGCTACCTTTGGAACTCATCTTGCGCTCTAGAGCCCATCTTTACTTTATATCCTCATAACAAATGGCTTCACATTTATACCGATGGCCGTATTTCTATGCACTTGGAAATCGCTGAGCCTGTTGCACGCTTTCGCCCTACAACCGGCCATTACTACCTGCAGGTACACATTCACCGCATTGATTCATCTTCGGATGGATTTTGTCCATTATGTCGGATCACCAATATGGGCGGGGATCACCTGCGGAATTGCACTGAATTTATCGATGTGGCTGGGGACATCACTGCAGGCGACCAGGAGGCTCGGTGTCGTATGGCTGAATAGCCGTAGACGACCGTAAGATAACAAAAATATCTAAGTAAAACAATGTGAAAAAATGAATTTAATAGGCGGTCTCGTATACATCTCTGTATATATCTTATAATAACTTATTTTATTATCAAACAACTAATCCATTATTATCAATCATTTTTAATAATTAAGAATCTAATGTAATACCAGAATTCAACTTTTAGAATTTAATACCCTACTTACTTCCTGTATTTAAAATAGATGGCAAAGCATGGTATGTATTCCAGTCAATTATTAATTATCCAGCAGAAATTAACAGAAACTTTCCTTAAATAGTTAATTCGATATTTTCTTTTCAAAGTTAACTTTCTCACCGCTAAACCTAAAGCAAAGTGTCTGGAAATTGTTGCAGTGAGACGCCAAACTCCTCTTAAGATATCTGTCGCAGAGCGAGCAAGTCGAGGAAAATATTTCGCAGTTACTATTTAGATGGTTTTAAGACAATTGTAAATACGTTTGTTCACTGCACCTAAAGGTGCATGTTATTCTTTGAAATTCATGTATCATTAATAATTTCCATACTAATTATACATTTCCATACATAATGATGTACTTGCCATAATAGCAGAAACATCATTGATATTGCTATGCAATTGTTGTCATTATCTGATTTTGACTACAAAATCAGAAAGAAAAGTAATCTGTCTGTTTTTTATTCAAAGAAATTCCGCTATATAGACCCATTAACAATTAAAAAATTTACCCAAAAGCCCTTGGAGAAGATATATTTTAATTATCTATTTTTTTGCCGTAAATGATAAAGTAAGTTATCAAATCAAATACATTAATAAAATCTTAAAAATAAAATTAATGTTTTAAGTTTTAAGTTTAATTAATGTTAATTAAACCTTAAATCAAGTTTAATTAGCATTAATTAAACTTACCTTAAATCAAAAGCCTCCATTGTATTGACATTAAACTTATTGGTTATATTTGAAGTTTTAATATTTTGAATTAAAGTATTTGAAATTCGTTCTCTTTTCAGAACTTTGTGGACTTTGAGACCAATCAAGATCAGTGTGCCTTGGTAAGTGAACAAATCTCTTTAATTAACAAAGATTTTAATTCGATCATTAATTTGGAAATTTTTTTTTTTTTTTTTGCTATAATACAGTAAAAATTGCTTTCCCACTAAAAGTTAAAACAAATAAAATTTTAAAAATTATTAAATAAAATTAATGATTTGAAATTTCGAATAAAATAACTGTAGAATAAATTTTTATGAAAGCAATCGATTCTTGCAATTATCCTAACAGGGTGATCAAAATGTTATCTACCTGCAAAATACGTCCTTCTATAGAATATATCGGTGTTATTTCTTTTCTAGATATTTTAAACAAATACCATTTTTAAAAGAATGTGTCTTTTAAACATCATTCTCAACATTATTTCTTAAATTGAACCTTACATGTTCACTTCCTTATGACTGTAACAGTGTTGATATGACAATTTTATCAAAAATATGCAAGGAAAATATCGAGGGTATTTTGTGTATTGTAATAAAGATGACATGCTACTTTAAAAAATGATAGAGATGTATTTAGTGTAAAGCTTCATTACACGAGCAGATACTCTCTTATAAAGGTGGAATAGGTGAAAGGAAATACATACGAGACAAAAACAGCTACGAATTTGCTTTATCATAACGGTTTTGTGGAAATCGTACCTGAGACATCATTAGCAGATTCTGCACTACATTTAAGTTGCATGAGTCACTTTATAACGAAGCAATAACCATGTAAAATCAAAGTTTTTTCACCAAACTTGCAATTTAAAGAAACATTAATTATGGTTTGTTATACGTTCAAATTCATTTGAAAACTAGTTTTTTCTCTATTATTTGCTATTCATGTTTTAAAATTGTATTCTTTATTTAAGTCACTCAAAGTAATCCATTGTAAAATCTGAATTAAATTATGATACTGGAGACTATGCTGATAAAAATATTTGCTACTCTGAGCAGTTAGATTCTTAAATAACCTCTTTATAAATTTGAGTATAAAAATCAATAAAGAATCATATATATATATATATATATATATATCCTGCATGTTTTATAAGTGTATTTATAGATAATCCTTATAATAAATGAGTAAATTTGTAACAGAACGGGTAAGTGATTACTGAAGTGGATCGGTAAGTAAGCCTTTTTCAATAAAAAATTTAGAAAATTCTCAATTTTTAATAAATTTTAAACGACGGATATTATATTGTGAATATTATGTAAATCATATGGTACAAAGTTTATTTAAGGTGAAACTAGAGTATTTTATTAAATAATAGAAAAATGTTTACTTCTTAGTTTGGATTGATTGTGGGGGATTGGGATTGCCTGTGCCTTGTGTGCCTTGGGATTGCCTGTGCTGCATATCCCAAGTTTTATTTAGTTTTAGGATAGTATGTGTGAGGGCATATTTCGATAGTAATTTCCTCTACCCAGCCTATCCAGGAGCTTAAATTGGGGTTATCCAATGCTCAATATTCATTCGCTTTTCAAAAAAGAGTAGATTCTTCAACTGAGAGCTTTCATACTGTTCACCATACAAAAGAAGAATAGAATATTTAGTCCTACTATCTACTTCATTGGAAAGCATATTTATTAGCAAAAAATATAAATAAAATAATTAAAATAAAAAAGAGGAATAGAAAAATCAGAACAAACAACTTAATTGCAATGATAGAAATACCCATTCGAAATCTTTCTGGAAAGTATGCCAAACAAAACAATTAGACGAAGTTTCTAATTCGTTGGGGAATGTTTGTGTATAAGTGAGAAAGACACAATTGAAAAATCAAAATAATTATTCTAAATCTATAAATGCACTAGCCATTTAAATTCCTTTTTGAAAACAAATTTTGTCAGAATCCAGTGACTCAAGCTTACATTGTTAATGCTTATTAAAAAGATTAGTTTGTTTCATATTAGTACGTAGATACTATAAATTAAAAAAAAAATGCTTATTTGTTTATTTGCTTCGTGTAAATAACCAAAATTTGTTGAATCTCGTGTTGCAGAATCCGTGGCAGGTTCCCCTGGTGGAATTCAAGTACGACGCCGTCCAGGACAAATGGGTGAGGCACACCCTCATCTGGTAAGTCACCAGGTAAGTGCCCTCTTCTTCTCTGTCAAGGTCAAGAATTTACTTTTATTAATTATTTAGATTAATTTTCAAAATTATACTGACTGCAATGAGTTTTTGGTTTAAGTTTTACTTTTATTGAGACACATCATTGCAGCTAGCCATTAGGTCATGAAATTCAAAATTAAGCAACCATTTAGTTATAAGATAAATCATAAGATAATTTAGGTTAGATTAGTTTATACTTATTATTATTAGAATATAGTTTCGAAATTCGGCGTTGCTATATTTTTATTCGGCCCATAAATTGTACTCATTATAGCAACTTGTTTTGGATAATGTATCAAAATTAACAGACCTTTCTCTCAATATGTTAGAATCAGCAATAAAACCTGTACAATTTCTATCCAATTAATTTAATAGTTTGCAGCACATCCTCCAATCCTTTATTATTCAACTTTCATCATGCACTTCTCTTCTTGTAACACCTTATTCTTCTTCTCTTCTTGTAACTTCTTCGTCTTCGTTTTTAGATATGCTTCCCTTTTTTCTTCTTATTGTTGTTGCCTCCGTTCTCTCTGTTCCATTACAACACCGTGCGTTTTGCTTGTCTAGAGTTCTCAGCGTTTATTCCGTAGTGGTTCTGTTCCAGTTTTCTTTGTCCTTCCGTTTCATTTCTTCTTTCTGTTCTCTCTCAATCCACCTTCGTCGCTTTGCATTTCTGCCAGTCCAGTCCTTTTCGAATTCCACCATCCGAGGAGTTTCACTTCCATCAGCACCGATTCCACAGCATCTAGCTCTCTGTTGTATCTCTGACCGCAACACAACGACGTCACGAAATATACTTAAGTTGCCATAGTTGGAAAATAGCATTTAACACTTAAGTTACAAAAGAAAAAAAAAACCGGGAAGCTTATTTTATTTCAACGGGAAAGCTAACTTCCTGTCACGCGTTTCTGGCACCAAGCTAAAGGAACAGGATTTGTAGTCTCTGATGTTATTACAAAGTTTGTTCTTGTTTAGATTGAGGCAACTAGGGGGAAATTAAAAGACTAGATTACTTGATTTTAGAGGAGACTTGGTATACTGATAATTACTTTTCTTTTCATGATTTAAAAATTAATAAGCAACTTTGATGAAATTACAGCGAATTGGTTCTTGACTTTAAGAATTTAACCTTTTTTCAAACAGTTGCTTGTTGAGTTTTTTTAATGCGATAGTATTGTACACTTATTTAAAGTCTCGTAGATTTTAACACTTTGTAACATGCTGATCTAGATTTTCAACATAGAATGTATATCCCACGCGGCCGTTACTAAGGACTAATTTTTTTGTCAAAATTATTTTAGACGAAACGTCAGTGACTTTGTATTTCTTCCCAAAGTAGGTAGTTAAATAATATGAATTTTATTATTTTAAAATGCCATGATGAGGGGCCATTATAAATGTAAACAAAATTTGCCTTGTATGGGTATTTAAGTTATTATAAATTGTCTTACGCTATATCTCAGTGATTGGGATAATTTTCTTTTAAATTCCTCTCATATCACTAATGTACCATTGAGCGCGAATATTACTTTTTAAAAACTTAATAAATTTCAAATAATATGATGAAAATGCAATTAAAAATCAACTTAAGCAAACGCTTGGTTCTTTCAAAATTCCGCTACAATATTCAATTTACAAAGACAATTATTACAATTACAACTTTACAAAGTATAAGTTAAAGTTATTATACATTAGTTAGTTATTATAAATTATCTGATACTACACCTCAGTAATTTGGATAGTTTTCGTTAAAATTCCTCTCATGCTATTAATGTACCATTGATCACGAATATTATTTTTTTTCAAATAATTTGAAGAAAATTCTATTAAAAATAAAATTATGCAAACGCTTGGTTCTTTCGAAATTCTGCTACAATATTCATACTTTGTAAAGTTAAAACAAACAAAAAATGGATTTCGCAGTGCCTTAAACCAGTTTACCAGGTCTCCTAGATACCTGGGGGAGGGGAGCGAGGAACTGGAGTAGCCCACCTCCTCGTGGTGTTCCTCGGGCAACGCCCTGGCTAAAGACCAGGGTGGCTGAGAGGCTACTGAAGAGAAAGTGAATGGGATAGGATAGAATCTTTGTGGATAGGATGGACATGCAAGTGTCTATAGGTTAGTCAAGATATATTAGGGGCTTTTTTATTGATTTTCAAAATATGAGTTTCATTTCGATATCAAGAAATGGAACACGAGAATATTTATTTCTCAACCTACTACGGTGTCCAAACAGTAAGACCAGTTTTCAATTTAAATTTCTTGGGCATACGGTAATTCAATTTTTTCTTCTTTTTTAGGTTGTTGGCACGATGTTTTCTGCCTCAAATCTTGATTGGTACCGAAAACTCTGAATGTGCCAGCTCACACTGCATTGATTCTTCGTGGCTTTTTCGCCAAAAATGTAACCCATATCGTTCCACAACCACCGCATTCACCTAATTTAGCATCGTGCTACTTCTGGGCTATTCCCTAAACTCAAAAGACCACTCCGTTTTGAGTCGATTGAAGCGACATTTCAAAAATCTCCGGAATCAGTTTTACCATCTCACAAAACCAAGCGTAACTCAAATGAATATTTTGACGTGAAATTTCACACAGATCTCAAGGACATTGCCAACAACCAAAAAAAGAAATAAAAAATTGAAATACCATATTCCCGGGAAATTTAAATTGAAAACTGGTCTTACTTTTGTCACACAGTAGTATGTGTTCTATCTGGTTTAAACTGCGCAGACTGCTACTTAGCAGTCTTACTGGGGATTGGGTGAAAAATTAATAGAAGTATCTTAAGGTTTATTGTGACGCAATACACCGTGGTTCAAAACCAACAAGCTAAAGGTTCGTTCCCGTCGAGGCGTGAGGCGGCGACGCATCACGCGGCAGGGAAGAAAAATTTTTCGACCCGTTCACACCGAAACTTAAGAAATGGCTTTACTCCTAGTGAAGTTCCAGTTACTTCTACTAGATGGCAGATCTACTATTGGCTCAATACAAGTCACATGACGAGGCAAGCATTTGAGAGTTGAAAGTTGGTCAACTCGAAACGGTGGATTTCAACAGGTTTCAGGCGAACGCTGTGAGGCTAGTGATTGCTCAACGCTTCACGCTTCAATGCCTCACTCCTCGGTGGGTGGGAATGAGCCATAAGTCTCCCATGTCTATACTATCGATACCTCTTATATATCGATGTATGCAGGTGCTAATGCTTTTCAGTTGGGTTCAAAGTTTTTTTCCCTTGCTTTTCCACAAATTATTATACCATACATTATCAATAATGAATGGAAGCATCTTAAGGTCTATTGTGACTCAAGACACTGTGGTTCAAAACCCAACAAGCTAAGTCTCCCATGTCTATACTATCGATACCTCTTATATATCGATGTATGCAGGTGCTAATGCTTTTCAGTTGGGTTCAAAGTTTTTTTCCTTGCTTTTCCACAAATTATTATACCATACATTATCAATAATGAATGGAAGCATCTTAAGGTCTATTGTGACTCAAGACACTGTGGTTCAAAACCCAACAAGCTAAGTCTCCCATGTCTATACTATCGATATCTCTTATATATCGATGTATGCAGGGCCTAATGCTTTTCAGTTGGGTTCAAAGTTTTTTTCCCTTGCTTTTCCACAAATTATTATACCATACATTATCAATAATGAATGGAAGCATCTTAAGGTCTATTGTGACTCAAGACACTGTGGTTCAAAACCCAACAAGCTAAGTCTCCCATGTCTATACTATCGATATCTCTTATATATCGATGTATGCAGGGCCTAATGCTTTTCAGTTGGGTTCAAAGTTTTTTTTCCCTTGCTTTTCCACAAATTATTATACCATACATTATCAATAATGAATGGAAGCATCTTAAGGTCTATTGTGACTCAAGACACTGTGGTTCAAAACCCAACAAGCTAAGTCTCCCATGTCTATACTATCGATATCTCTTATATATCGATGTATGCAGGGGCTAATGCTTTTCAGTTGGGTTCAAAGTTTTTTCCCTTGCTTTTCCACAAATTATTATACCATACATTATCAATAATGAATGGAAGCATCTTAAGGTCTATTGTGACTCAAGACACTGTGGTTCAAAACCCAACAAGCTAAGTCTCCCATGTCTATACTATCGATAGCCCTGATAAGTCTATGTATATGCAGATCCTAATGCTTTTCCATTGCGTTCAAAGAGAAGGAGGACAGTATATACTCCCCGGATAACTTTTCCTGGCACTATTGGTGCAAAATTAAGTGGATGCCACCTTGAATACCGTTTTATCTAAAACGGTTCTGAATTTCAAATTCGGATAATTTCGGTTTGTGCCAAATATTAGAAAACAATAATCATGACCAAGAAATGATTATTTAAACGATAACGCTATCTATTAAAAAAATATTTTCATTTAACACAGACTGCAATTACAAACTAAATTATTGTGCCAAAAAAGTTATTTTTGTTTTTCCATTGCAATCTATTTAGTGTTACTCGGTTGTAATTTTTATTAGGAATCTTGAAATCAACATGCATTGTGTATAAAAGGTTGTATAAGTTGAAATTGTTGAAATTAAAAAGTATAAGAGTTGGAGAAAAAGTTGGTTGGTATATAAAAGAACATTTTTGTATTTAACCTTAGAGGAAAATCCATGTCATATTCAAATTAATTGCTATTTAAATTTTGCGTGAATAAAAGTTTTATTTTAATTCAGTGTTTTTTAACATTTTTTATAATATCCGAGTAGTAATGAAGGAAGCATGTTTATTTATAAAATCAAGAGAACAGTACAATTAAATGATTAGCCTATGCAAATTAATCATGTTGATATTATCATTTGTAAGCAACATAGAGAGAGAGAGAGAGCACAGAGATAAATTTCAGTATTGGATTTGTGCTTCGTAGTTGTTCTGCTTAGGAAACTAATATGACTAGGACCGGATTTTCCTATAGGCTAACTAGGCTTCAGCCTAGGGCCTCAGGATCAAGAAGGCCTACATTCAAATTGTTAACAAAATTAGAATTACTGAAGTTCCATTTTTGGTTTAGTTTAAAACTTGAAATTCATAATAATTCATATTTAAACTTTAAATACGAATTAATATGAAATAAATTTATCTGAATTGAATTTGCTTTAATCTTCAATGTATTGAATATATTTAATTTAATTTGATAGAAAATAGGATAATTTTTATTGCCTATTTTTTTTCGTAGTCAAAGATTTTTATTATTTGTATTTTGTTTCTTTTTAAATGATGCGTTTTATATTTGATTAGTTATTGTTACAAGTACTCTATAGGGTGCTGAGAATAAATGTCCAAATAAGCGTTCTCAACTTTTTTATTTATTATCCGTGCCACATTTTTTATAAAGTTTAGTACCAATCACAACACATTTCATTTAACATATTGATAAATATATACAGTATATATCTCACAGTAATGATGTATTTTATTATATCTCGTGTAATTTACAAACTTAAAAATGGGAGTTGAAAGTGGAATAGCCTCTTTTCATCTAAATCCGGCCTGCAGGTTGAGAAATTAAAACTTGTTGTGTCATCGTTCAGTAATTCTTCAATACTCACATGTGTCATTCATTTTACACTCAAGAGCCAAAACATTATGGCCACCCCTACATTTTGCAATGAACTCGCCTCGATGACGTGGAAGTGGTATTTAACTGGTATTAAGTGGTGGTATTAATCCATGCCAAGGCGGGTTGAAGCTGTGTTGCGCGCCAAAGGTGGGCCAACTCGTTATTGACAGGTGGTCATAATGTTTTGGCCCTTGAGCTTTGGCACGCGAAGCAGTTGTCCCATGAATGTTTTAAATAAGTATTTCCATTTCAATGTAAACTTTATTAAAAAGTGAACAAGACATAGCAGGCATGACCAGATTTAGATGAAAAGAGGCCCTAGGCTATTCCACTTATGAGGCCCTTTCACCTCCTATTTTTAAGTTTGCACATTACTTATTATGTTTGTTTATTATTCATATGTGTAGAATTTCTCCTTATTTCCTATTCAGTGTTTCAGTTTTTACAATTTGAATGTAGGCACCTCTTGATCTTGAGGCCCTAGGCTGACGCCTAGTTAGCCTACAGGAAAATCCGGTCCTGATAAAAGGATGCTGTTGTAATTAATTACATCCGAAACTACAGGCTAAGTAGTGGTTTGCTTTCATTACTCTGTAAAGAAGTTAGTTTTGCATATGAGACAATATTGCTTCCTACCGAAATCAGATGGCTCTCACACTGCAAAATACCGTGACATATTTTCGATTTGAGAAACGAAGTTAATATATATATATATATATATATTTGGCAATACGTTGGCAATTTTCATTAATAAAGATTTACTCGGACATCTAGGTTACATAATCGACATTTTCGCAAACCTTAATGATTTGAATTGATGTCTACAAGGATAGACTTCCACAACTAGCACCAAAGTTGAGGTTTTTAAGACTAAGCTGGTACTTTGGCAAAGAGAACTGAAAAACAAAATCCCTAATCTTGAACTCATTAAAATATATCATGTCTTTTGTGTTACGCCTTGCATCATAAGTCTTTGAATTGCTGCTCATTTTGATACAAAAAAAATTGTATCTTTGCTTTTTAAAAATATCAAACTTTAATGGAATAAAATAAAAAAGGTATTTTATACAACATGTATGTAATTTTTCATCATAATATTTACTTTGGTAATTTTCTAAAGTAGATATTAAGGGTTGTTTGTGAATTTATAAAGTTGAATAGATAATAATTTTGCATATAAAATATACTTTTACAGTAGAATTTCAAAAACTCAGTAATTTAGGGCTCTGCAATTTAGTTAAGAACAAAATTATGTCTGAATGAAATGTATCTAAACACCAAAAAATTTGTACATTTCGAAGGGTTGAACTCTCCATTAACATTTAAATGATGATTTTAATATATTTTTTTTAAAATAAAGAGCTGCGGATAAAACAGTCCAACGAATTACTAATTCTAATTTTTTTTTTTCAATTCCTTCTATTAGCTCACATTCTCCCTATATATATCTTGTTCAAATTTGCAATCGTTCATAAAATACTTTTTATTCATACACTCGAGTTCAAATGCATTTTTTTTATCTTGTAGTGGAGGACATTTGATGTTAATACAGTTTTTTCAAATATTAACTCAGTAATTAAATTTAATTAATTTTATTTAGGTATTTTTTACATTTAAGTTGCTTATATCTACCAATAGATAGCGCCAGATAAACTTAAAACAATGAATGAAAATTATTTAAAAAGGACTTTCTGCAATAGAGTGGAAAAAAAAGGAGCAATTGACTTTAAAAAAAAAAATTTTTATAATACTTGTTTTTAATTTTATCTCTAATGCTTACATCTTAAAATTTCTTCTTTGAAAATCTTGGATGTAGATTTCAAAGAAAGTTTCTGTTAGTAAAATAAGGTAGATTTTATGCTATAAATACATCGAAATTTTATATTCCTACGAAATTTATGCCACAAAAATGAATTTATATATGTTGAATGATACGAGATATTGAAGTTAAGAAAAATAGATAATTAAAATGCATTGGAATAAAGTTATAAATTAATTCCTAAGTAACATTTATGATTCTTTTACTTTAATTATAATTTTTGTGTGTTTATAGTTGATATTTAAAAAGAATTGCAAGCTTTTAAAATTCCATATTTCTACATGGTGATGCAGTTTACAGAACAATATACTTATACATCATTTACAATCTTTTTTAAATCATTATACTTTTTCATCCTATTTTTTATTTATATTTCCTTTATATACACTCATGTCCATAAATTAAGGATAATTCAGAATCACACAGAAATTGAACTCTAAAATAAAAATTTCACCTGTAGAATTATCACACACATCTTGAAGAAGAATATGCAAATTACAGGAAACCACCAGATGGCGCGGATAGTACGTCACAATGACGAGAGTGTAAGAGAGGGGTATATAAGGAATGGTGGCAAAGAAGTAAAATTGTTCACAAGCGCTTTAAAAGCCTTTCAGTGCAATAACCGCATAGTTATGGCACAAAGGAAGCATTTGGATGATTTTTTATATGGTAGAATTATCGGACGACTGGAATGTGGACGTACCCAGCTGGAAGTATCCGAGGAACTTGGAATCGCCCAGAGTGTCATCTCCAGGCTTTGGCAACTATTCCAAGATGATGGTAATGTGAGTAGATGTTACAGCACAGGTCGCCCCCGAGTTACAATGCCGAATGAGGACCGGTATTTAGCAGTTACTGCCAAAAGAAACAGACGGAGCACAGCATCAGACCTGTCTCGTCAGCTCTCTTCAACTACCGATACGACAGTTTCAAGGCAGACCGTGTACAGACGCTTAGGGCACATTGGTATATATGCTCGTAGGACTGTCAGATGTGTTCCACTTACCGCAACTCACTGTCGCCTGCGATTAACCTGGACTAGAGAGCATGCCTTGTGGACACCGCAATAGTGGTCTTGTGTGATGTTTTCCGACAAGTCCAGGTTTAGTTTGCAGTCTGATTCTCGCCGGACTTTCATATGGAGAGCGCCAGGTACCCGTTACCACCAAGAGAACACCATTGAACGACACCGTTACGGTGGTGCAGGATGGCTGGTTTGGGGAGGAATTATTCTTGGTTCCAGAACTGACCTGCATGTTCAGATTGTAACGATGACAGGCCACATCTATCGGGATGTCATTCTGGAACAACATGTACGTTTGTTTCGGGGCGCCATGGGTGCTGAATTTCTGTTTATGGATGACAATGCCCGTCCTCACCGAGCAGACATTGTAGACGAATGCCTTCAATTGGAGGATACACCCCGTATGGATTGGCCAGCAGACTCACCGGACTTGAATCCAATAGAGCATGTGTGAGATATGCTTGGCCGATGAATTGCAGCCAGTAAACCCCCTCCCACCTGTCAACCGGAACTTCGGAGGGCATGAAATTTTCATATTTTTATACTGGGATTCAATTTCTTGTACTCCTTCATTTTATATTCTATACAAATTTTCATGTAACAATATTCATGAAATTTTATAAAGAAATGTATGAAAAATAATTTATTTTAAAATTTATTCAGAAATAGTACACGAAATTATATATCAGTGATTTTTTTCAACGATTGTTTATATTATATTTACAAAGACTGGGATCTGTATTTTGTCATTTCAAAATTTT
Organism: Caerostris darwini; assembly: GCA_021605075.1. Classification (NCBI taxonomy): domain Eukaryota; kingdom Metazoa; phylum Arthropoda; class Arachnida; order Araneae; family Araneidae; genus Caerostris; species Caerostris darwini. Next base: position 657,016 of record BPLQ01004902.1, on the reverse strand, counting down.
TATTTTTCAATACTAAAAAATTGCCGAGGAAGAAAAAAACTATTTTGTTAATGAGTCAAATGAAAAGAAATATTTACTGTTGAACAACTTTTTTCCTATAGGCTAACCAGGCTTCAGCCTAGCACCTCACGATCAAGAGGTGCTTACATTCAAATTGTTAGAAAAATTAGAATGACACTATTCTAAAAACAGCAAACACTGAATCGAAAATAAGGAGAAATTCTTCTAATTTATTATTTCTTTTTAAATGTGTACTTGGATCGAATCAATTCTTAAATAAAATAACTATTAACATAAAATTTAATATGATAAACAATTTGATATTTTCCTTTTTGTGATCTGGTTTTTTTTAAATAAAGTTCCATTTTCGGTTTAGTTTAAAACTTAAAATTCATACTTAAACTTTAAATGCGAATTATTATGAAGTAAATTTATCTGAATTGAATTTGCTTTAATCTCCAATGTATTGAATATATTTAATTTAATTGGATAGAAAATATGATAATTTTTATTGCATATTTTATTTTCGTAGTCAAAGATTTTTAGTATTTGAATTTTGTTTCTTTGTAAATGTTTGTGCTACGTTTGAGTAGTTATTGTTACAACTACTCTATATGATGCTGAGAATAAATGTCCATAAAAGTGTTCTCGACTCTTTTTTATCTATTATCCGTACCACATTTTTTATAAAGATTAGTACCAATCATGACATATTTCATTTAACATATTGATATATATCACAGTAATGATAATGAAATACATCATTACTATGTGGTATATCAGTATATATATACATGTATATGTACATATGTGTACATCTATTTCTTTCTTAATACGACAGAATAAGAACACATTGCTTGAAAAACTGAGATTTATGGACGATGAAAGAAAATTAATAACATTTTTGTTTTGATTTTTAAAATTTTGCTTTTTTCTAGCTATTTTAAAATTAAAAAGAATGATATGTGAATTTAAACATGAATAATAGAAAATATAATAATTATACTACATAATATAGAAGAATACTTTAAGAATTCTGAAAAAGTAATTTATTGGATAATTAGACAGCATTCCATGAGAAAAGGCAAATTTATTAATTTAATAAAATTTATTTCTGCTTCTTAAACAAGAACAACAAGGCATGAAAAATGTAACAGCACAGGTAAAAATAAAAATAAAAAAAAAGAATCTCCTTGAAATTAAATTCGTTTTAGATTTCGTTCTACATGTGGCTCTAATATCCCGTTTCAGCTCATTCGCCACAGTCGTCACATCGGCATCTAGTGTCTCGAAGGCGACTCTTTCAAGATTCAGGCATTTCTGAACCATTTCTTTCAATCTCTCTCTGGAAAGTTCGCATTCATACACAGCGATGGTATTCACTTGGGACAATGCATTCTTGAACTTGAAGATTTCGTGCAGTAGAGCGTCATCCAAACGAACAGCATCGACAAGAAGTAGTTCCCTCAAATTCAAAGCATTTCGCAAAAGATACTCCAAAGATTCTTCATCCACATTGCGAACGAGTAGCCTTTTCAGCTGTCTGAAATTTTTCGAATCAGTTTCGATTCCCCTGCAACATAAATCCAGATGTACCACATTCGAACAGTATTTCATGACAACGTCCACAGGCATGTCACTTCCACCCACAATTGAAAGACACTTCAGCCGATGGCCGATTTCGCTCAACAGGGAAATAAATGCTGCCGACGAATCTCCGCACAATTTAAAATCAATTTCCAGCACACGCAGATGCTTCAGTTTTTTTAAATGCTCCATGCAATCTTCGTTGTACACTACGATACGCAATTTCTCTACGAGGGGAAACAAAATTGCAGCGCTTTTGACGAATTCGGGAAATTGTTGAGTGTAAGCGATTTGATTTCTGTTAAATTTTTCCACGTTTCTATTGTAGCCCCAGAAACAATCCTTCAGACCAAATCGAGGGACAGTGCCCGTTCTGCATGTTGTGTGAATGTGGTGGGCAGCCCATGAGGAATCCGTGTCTCCCAACGATACCAATTTAGGATGATTTTGCAACATTATAGCTATATTTCTATAGTAAGAAGAAGAATTTCGACAAAGAAAAATATCGAATTTTTCCAAATTTTGCAAGTTCGCTAATGTGTCTGCAGCTTCGTTAAAAAAGTATATGTATTCTCCCATGCCCGAAAAATAATTTTTGACATATTTTAATCTCACACAGTTCTTCAATGCTGACAGATTGAAATAAGTCGATACATCGAGCGTTTCCAATAATGGGCATTTCTCGATCAACCTCTCTAAGGAGTTCTCGTCGTTCTTGAAGCTTTCGGGCAGTAGTATGCAAGTGATGTTTCTGCAACTATCACGCTCCTCTAATAAAGTTGTCATGAGGAACTTCCATTGATTTTTTGGGGAATCACGTCCATCGAGGTCTAAATTTTGCAGTTGTCCACTCTTTAGTAACAATTCCAAGGGGTTAAGCTTTCCGATGTCCAAGTCAATTACGAGATACCTAAATACATCGTTCACTACATTGCAGTTGACTTGTGAGAAAGGGTTTGTGTTTTCCCTATTCCAATATTTTTCTTGTAAATAATCAGAAGTTGCTTGAATACATAATTTGTACAGCGAATCAGGAGACATTTTTTTTCTCATGGTGTCTTTTAATCTGGAACAAAAAATAAGGACAGTTATTTTAATGTTACTGAAATGATCAACGCTTACAGGGAAATAAATGATAATAACTCAATGAGTAATGAGACATAAAATAAGAAACTCCATGTTTTTACCTTAGTTTTTTTTTTAGTATCAGTTCAACAAAATTACACTGGCCTCCCAAAGTTAAGGAACAACATGTTTTTCGAAGCTCACCATAAAAAAAATTACAGTAACAATAAAATTTATAGTTTATTTATTTATTTTTTTTTCTTTTTACATAAATGATAAAAACGAACTTCATGCAAATGCATGCAAAAACGATAGCTACCAATTTTATTTATTAGAAAAAAAACCAGGTATATATGAAAGTATTAATAAAGCACATAAAGGATTTAATTAAACCAGAAAAAATATTTAATTATATTGTGACTGGCAAATGTCAAAAAAACATTAAAATTAATGTCACTCTTACAATCAAATATAATGAGAACACAATAAGGACTACGGAATAAATACAACAAAACCAGTAATATAAAAAAACAAATTTAAAGTCAATTCCTACTTTTTTTAACTATATCGCAAAAAGTCTTTTATAAATAATTTTCATTCATTTTTTTAAATTTATCTGGCGCCATCTATTGGTAGATACGTGCAACTTAAATCTAAAAAAACTAAAATTAATTAATTAATTAAATTTAATTACTGAATTAATATTTGAAAAAACTGCATTAACATCCAGTGTCATCCACTACAAGTTCGAAAAAAACGTATTTGAACTCGAGTAGATGAATAAAAAGTATTTTCTGAACGATTGAAAATTCGAACAAGATATATATAGGGAGAGTGTGAGCTAATAGAAGGAATTGGATACGAAGTTGCTCAAGCCCTAACTCGATTCCACAGTTCCTTTCCTCCTTCCGAGATAATTCCACCTTCAGAGGTAATTCCTCTTTGAAATTTCCTTCATTTTCCCCTAGCTTCCAAGGGTAATTCCTCCTTTCAACGTCGCATGTTTAATTCGTTCTATAAGTCGTTCTATAAGTGTCACAAAACATTTTCAGCGACGAAATTAATTGAAAAGGAACTAATTAGAAAAAAAAAATTAATGCCACAAAAGACAACACGGAGACAAAAGACGGAAGTACGTCATCAGAGAAGAGCGCGCAACCGGAAGTGACGAGAAGTCATCGTGTTAGAAGATCTGAGGTCTCTTAAGTTTTAAAATAAATATATTTTGCTGGATTTGATTATTTAATTAAAACTGGCTTTTTTAAATAGTGTTAACATGTTTTAATTTAGAATAATTTAATCTAATTTAATACGTAGTGCATTATTTTAAAAAAAAATAACATAAAGCATATTTATATCTTTAACCCTAAATGTAATAAAAACATATATATTGCTTTTCATAGTAGGTTAATCGGAATTAGAAATAATCAAGTTATTATGGAAGAAAAATATTGTTAAAATTTTAAACATAAAATAAAAAAAAAACCTTATTCTCAAACCTTATCCTTATTCTCCTTCTGTTTTTTCATTTGTTGTTTTTTTAAAATGAAATTGACTAAAGTGTACTAATTTTTAACTATATCTCTCAGCCCATAATTCCATTTATATCGACTAGTTTGCTTTCTTTAATTTTACAATGTATATATTTAAACAAGTAATAAAAAAACAAAAAAATTTTTAAGTCAGTTCCTTCTTTTTTTTCACTCTATTGCAGAAAGTCCTTTAAAAATAATTTTTCATTTTTTTAAATTGATTTGGCGCCATCTATTGGTAGATATATGCAACTTAAATCTAGAAAAAACTAAAATTAATTAATTCAATTTAATTTAAGCGTGCGCAACCGGAAGTGACGAGGAGTCATCGTGTTAGAAGATGGTATTTTTGGTAGTTAAGGGGTTCCCCCCCCTAGAAACTTTTCCCCCGGTGGCAACGTCGGAATGTATTACGATAAGAGGGGGGTTTTTTGGAGAGATAGGAATTTACGTGATGACTGTACTGATAAGATAAGCGGAATATGAAACTATTTTAATTGGATTTCTTCTTAATTTTTTAATTAGATTATTTTATAAAATGTGTTTAGAAAAGGAATTTATTTGTATTAAATTTGATTACTTGTGCTTTTTTTTATTGGAATATTTTACAAATTTATAATTTTATACAGAAAATTATTTTCTATTTGCAAAATTTTTTTAAAATTTTTATTATTTTATTTATTCATTTTGCAAAATATATTTTTTTAAAAATTGTTTATATTTATTTCAATTTGACTTACTTTTTTATTTTACGAAACTCTTTTTCATAAAGGATTTTATTTTTATTATTGCTTCTTTCAAATTTATTTTAATTTACAAAACTTATTTTCGTAAAAGAATTTATTTTTATTTTTTCGAAAAATCAATTTTTCTTTTTTATATTTTTTTAATTTATAATTTTTCCCTAGTGTGTTACTACATTTTTTTATCACTTTATTAGAAAATTAATTATCTGAAACTTTGTTTGGCATTTAAAGTTTTCCTTAAAAATCTCTCAGACTTCTTTTTAAATACGATATTAATTTCAAATTTTCTACCCAATATTAAATACTACACAGCATTCGTATTAAAAGATTTAATATGTTAACATTTTGAAGATCATATACCAGAATAGTTAAAACTCCGAAGAAAATGTTACAAATTTATATATTTAATCAATTGATGAAATGCAGAATTTTTTTTAACATAAATGTACTTTAATTAAAATAGGCATGAAATTTTCTTTCAACTCACTTATTTTTCTAGTATTTTTTCTTTCATACTCGATTCTATTTTGATAAACCCTATAACTTCTTGCTGATACAAAATAAAATGTCTTAGCATGCATTTTTTTTTTCAAACATTTAGAAATAAACACAGACTATAATTTTGTAAGACAAAATAATTAAAATACTATATTTATAAGGAACTTACACATATTTATTTCTTAAACTATTTTATTTCAAAAATATTGCATACTTCTAATTATCTCCCCAATAATTTTCACCTACGTTATTATTTTCTTTACTGTAATACACAAAATCTTTTACTTACTCGGAGATACATTTGTTAAAATTTCCCACAAATGCTAATAAATATTATCATACTAAGTTAAAGAATTTGTATAACATGAAAAAATACTAAACACACACGCACACACACAAATTTCAACAAGAAAAACTTCGTTATAAAATCTAAATGTATAAGCATGCTAAATTTTTGTATCCAATTATTTTTTGAGTGATTTTCTTACATTCTTCTTACTTGAAAAGCAGCCTGATGGCCAACTGGCTAGCGCTCTGGCCTTTGGTACTTCAGGTCCGAATCCTGGCAGTGGCATGGATGTTTGTTAGTGATTCGGAATCCACGTTAAATTGTAAAGTGCTGGTCAAATTAGCCTAAGTGTGCACAAAATGACCGTAGATGTGATATTATTTTTTATGATTATTCACATGCCTTTAACTTTTGGCATTTGATGAGACATTTAGCATAGTCGTTTGGGACTGTCCGTTTTTTAGCGCTGTGGTCTTTTGTACCACAGGTCTAAGGTTGGAATCCTGGCTGTGTCATGGATGTTTGTTAGTGGTTCGGAATCCACGTTAAACTGTAGGTCCCGTCAAATTAGCCTAAAATGTATGAAAAATGACCGGAGAGCGACAAAACACACTAGACTTACTTAAAAGAAAACAAAGAAACGATTGATCACATACTATTTATGCACACACACACCAATGAATTATATTTTATAAAATTAATGTGTGTGTTCTCTTAACCAATTATTTCTAAAATAATATTTTCATTGATATTTTTTTTCTTTCTAATGCAGCTGGCAAACACTTAGACAGCTTGGTCTTGAATGCCTTAAGGCAAGCGCTGCACAGACGTTATTTACTTTGCATTACCCAGGGGGCGCGTGTAACTTGAAGATAAGCCACGGACGCAGAGTAACAATGCCCCCGCAACGCTCTACGATCCCATTAGACCGGGATCTACGATTTAAAGTGGATTCCGAACCACTACACACATCCATGGCACCGCCGGGACTCGAACCGGAAACCTGTGATATCGAGCGCCAGAGCGCTAGCCACTCGGCCATTCAGGCCCTTTTCCATTGGTATTTAAATTATAGTTTTTAACATGTATTGAATTTGCTTAATCAAAACTTCTATCCTTAAAGATAAAACTGAACATACTTTCTTTTCGAATGTTCAACTATAATTCTGGTATACAACCTTTATTACAAAATGTCGATAGCATGTATCTAACCGACTGCTGGCCAATTTCAGATAAGATAGTATTTCTTTCTATATGACTAGGATTGGAATGCTTATCAATTTAGATATGTACATTTTTTAATTTTCTAAATAACTATTTCAACTAATTTTTTATCCCTTTGTAGTGTAATTTAGATGAAGAAAAAATAAATTATGAAACTGTTATTTGATTAAATATATTTTTAGTAAAGATATGAATTATAAATTTTTTTTAACCAATTTATATTATTTTTTTTTAATTCTGGAATATATTTTTAAAAATTCAAACCATTTTTATTTTCATTTCTTTAAATAAAAGAGCCTATTGAAATTCTTACTCAAAAATTTTTTTTGTACAACGTAATTTTGCATTTCGACAAGCATTCTATTGAAGTACAGACATTAATCAGTTAAGTTATCCGTTTACTTTTATATATGTGTTAAGTATTATTTAAACTGTTGATTAAATTATATCCTATAGTTTTTTCGTTAAAGTTGGATTGACCTTCCCACTTGATTCTATTTGTTAAACCTTATAATTTCTCGTTGATACCAATTTTTAGCATACATTTTTCAAACATTTAGAAATATTCACTACTTAAACTATGATTTTGTAAACCAAAATAGTTAAACTATTGTTACTTTTTATAATGAATTTGCACTAATTCAATTTATTAACCCTCAGTAACTTTATTTTATTTCTGAATATTGTATACATCTCACCAACCAAATTCATTTAAATGAATGAATCTTTTCTGTCATACGTGTACTTACACAGCCTCCATAGGCATTCTTTTTTTAATTTTGATAGTCATTAAACAATATTTACAAAAGTCTTATGAAATTTCACCCATTATACACATAATTTTGAATTTTATGTTCCAAAAACACATTTATTAAATCTTTTTAATTTAAAATTTCCTAATGATATTTCTTTAAATAATTTATTTATAATTTCTTCCTTCATATTTAACTTATGTGTTATCTACCATTAATTAATTAATTGTGTTATTCACCATTAATTAATACATACGAGATATTTATATTTTATTATTATTATTTTTTTTAAACTGCAAACATTTAGAATTACTCACCATGATTTTGTAAAACAAAGTAGTTAAAAGGATTTTTTATAATGAATTTACACTAATCCAATTTATTATCACCGAATAACTCTATTTTATTCAAAATAACGCATGCAGTTCACCAGCCATTTTTCTTTACTTTGAAATGCACAAGTCTTGTGTATAAGCATCAGTTTGTTTTAATTCGAATAATACTGAATGTTAAGAAAAGTCGTATGAAGCTTCAGACCTTCGAGTTCATTTTGAATTTTATGTATCAAAAACTTAATTTTTTTTCTGAATCGCTTTTATTAAAAAAAAATTCCTAATGATATTTATTTTATCAATTATACTGTCTTCCTTAATATTTAGTTCTATCTGTTAAATCGAAGTTAAACTACAATTAACGATATTTTATTTAGCATTCAAATATTTAAAATTGATCTCTATTTAGACTAAGATTAAATTGATACTATTTTTTTTTTATAATGAATTCACATTAATTCATTTTCTTAACCCACAAATAACTATTTTATTTCAAAATATTGTACATTTGTAAATATTCATGATTATCTCACAAATCATTTTCACTGCACTTTCATATTCCTTACTCGTTTGTCCTGCAAACGTCTTGTATTTATACAACCTCCATAGACATTATATTTTTAGTCGTAATAATGATTGAATAATAATTATAAAAATTCAGCTTTACTTTAATAAGTTATGCAAAAAACTTTCTTAAAAAATTTTTTTTCCACTTTACAATATGTTTTTCACTTCATTAAAAGAAATGAAAAATAAAACAATAATAATAAAGATAATACTTTTTCCATGACTAGTTTACTTATTGAAGTTTTTTCACCACTTTTTTATATGTGTATGCATATGACAAGCATTATATTTTAATATTTTATGCACATAAAACATTAAATCATATTTATCATAGATTCACCTCATAAATACATAGTTTAAAAATAAATGTGTTCATAAATACTTAACATTTTTGATAGAAATGATTATATTTTTCAAATTAATTTTACTGTTTTCAATAAAGACTCATTCAGAAAACTCTATTTTTTCTTAATGTACTTCACTAAAATCTTCTTAACATTAACCATTTTTTTAAAGAATACTAGAATGTTATGTTAGGTACGATTCGATATAAGGTTAATCTTCTGTATATTTATCACTATATTTTTACAGAATTAATATTTCTAAGCAACACTTTTATCTAGGACGTTTAATACAGTCACGTTCAAATCTTTAAATACACTCTTGTAATCTTTTCTTAACACAAAATTCATCATTCAATCAATTTGTTTTAAACATAGCCTTTGAATAAGAAACATGATTTTTTTTTTTTTTTTTTTTTTTTTTTTTTAATTTTTACCTTTCATATATCTCGAAAACCTTTTTAGTTGACATAAATGTTCACGAAAATATTTTTCAAATTTCTACCTTTATTTTTTAATCTAATTAAAAAATTAAGAAGAAATCCAATTAAAATAGTTTCATATTCCGCTTATCTTATCAGTACAGTTATCACGTAAATTCCTATCTCTCCTCTTATCGTACAACATTCCGACGTTGCCACCGAGGAAAAAGTTTCTAAGGGGGGGTCCCCTTATCTACCAAAAATACCATCTTCTAACACGATGACTTCTCGTCACTTCCGGTTGCGCGCGCTTAAATTAAATTAAATTAATTAATTTTAGTTTTTTTTAGATTTAAGTTGCATATATCTACCAACAGATGGCGCCAAATCAACTTAAAAAAATGAATGAAACTTATTTTTTAAAGACTTTCTGCAATAAAGTGAAAAAAAAGTAGGAATTGACTTAAAAAAATTTTGTTTTTATATTACTTGTTTAAATATATACTTTGTAAAATTAAAGAAAGCAAAATAGTCGATATAAAGGGAATTATAGGCTAAGAGATATAGTTATAAATTAGTACACTTTAGTCAATTTCATTTTAAAAAACAACAAATGAAAAAATAAAATTCATTCTTGAAAATAAGGTTTATTTTTTATTTTATGTTTAAAATTTTAACAATATTTTTCTACCATAATAACTTGATTATTTTTAATTCCGATTAACCTACTGTGAAAAGCCGAATATATGTTTTATTATATTTAAGGTTAAAAATATAAATATGCTTTATGTTATTTTTTTTTTAAATAATGCACTACATAATAAATTAGATTAAATTATTCTAAATTAAAACATGTTAACACTATTTAAAAAAGCCAGTTTTAATTAAATAATCAAATCCAGCAAAATATATTTATTTTTAAACTTAAGAGACCTCACGTTACATACAATAAAACATTTTTTATTTTGATAAATTTTATAAGGAAAAAATATTCTGAATAGCTTTTTTTAAATAAAAAAAAAATTAGAAAGCAAAATAGAAACAACTCTATACAATAATAATAATAAAAAGTACACAGTAATTATATTTAAAGTAATTATTAAGAATTTTTAATTATTTAAATTTACTTGAATAAAATAAATCAACATAGAAAATAACAAACATTTAATTTTTAATAGTAGTTATGGACATACATGAATAAAATTTATGGTATTATGCCTTTTGTTTAAAAACACAATTTTCATCGAATTGAACATATGTTACTGATTAACTTGTTAGGCTGCTAAAGTTTTGATGTTTCACTATTTAGACAGCAAACTCACATAAAATGTACCCATAAAAAACAGAAATGAACATTTTTATAAAGAGAAGACTTTAAAAGATCGTGGCTTTTTAAGATATCTACAAGACAGATTTTATGAATAGCTAATATAAAATTAATCATATCAACAACAATAAGCAATTTTGCTATTTTCTCTTAAATAAAAATAAAACTGACAATTAAAACTAAAAATAAAATTCACTTTAGAAACAGTATCAATTATTAAAGAAAAATCTCTTACTACTCGATAAGTTTCAGAAAGGTTTTTTTAGTATTTTTGCTAAGGAAGAAAAAATATATTGAATAACATTAATATTTTAACATTGAAAAATACTAATCTATAAAGTAATAAAAAAAAAATTAAAAATTTTCTAACACACTTACTCACAAATCTTGTGTAATTCCATTGTGAAGTAAAATCAACAACAGCACTGAAGTTAACACTAGTCATACACGCACGTGGTTCAATTTTTATTCTACTTGGCGCCAACGTTACGTTGAATACGGACATCTGGGAGGAGGAATTGTGCACCCTACACTTAGGGAAAAATAGGGAATTTTTTAGGCAGGAGTGGTGTGCACCGTTCCTCCTTGGGACGGGCAACGGGCGTACCGGTTACAGAGTTCCAAGGTGGTTTTAAGAACCACAAACCTCCACATCTTAAATGAGTTAAAAAGTAGCATTAAATGAAGTTGCTTAAATTAAAGAATATTAATAAATAAAATAAAACAATTTAAATTTAAGAAAAAGATCGCTTTCTTGAGAACAATTAAAGCAAGAGATCGAAAAAGTTAAGCTCTCGATACAATTAGGAGTCCGTTGACGATGTCCCCCCCCTCAAAAAAAAAAATTTAAAAATTAAAGTTGAAATTAAAAATTTTAAATTAAAAATAAAAATAAAACAAAGGAATTAAGATAAAATTAGTAAATGAACATATAATTTACAAGAAATTAAATAAGCTTAAAAAACATACAAATAATATCATCAATTGCTGCGGTTTGCCGGCAGATGGCGCCATCAGTCAGTTGGTAAGCAGTTTTAAAAAACCCAACCTAAGTTAGGAAAAAATACATTTTTTATTGCATTAAAGATAATTTAGTAAATGAAGTACTAAAAGTACTTAGGTTTGAGGTGAAAAGAGAGCAGTTAAAATTTACTATTGAAAAAATTTAAAAATTTGCAGTCATACAATTAAAAGTTAAAAGTTAACGATTTAAACAAGTTAAGTTCAAAGTAAAAATTAAGCAATACTACGAGATAGATGATTTAAAATAAACTACCTAGTAAGCTGTTAAGATAAACTATTGGATTAAGCTTTAAAGTAAATAAACAATTAGAAAATTAAAAGTTATTAAAAAGCAAAAGAACCATTACAAATTAACATTTAAAATTACTATTAAACAGTTAAACCATTACTATTTTTTTTTCTTCTAATGCAGCTGGCAAATAGACCGTGATCTTTTTATGCCATACGGGCTGCACCAATGTTACTCACTTTGCATTACCCAGGGGGCGAGTGTAACTTGATGGTAAGCCACGGACGCGGAGTAACACTGCCCCCGCAACACTCTACGACCCTATTAGGACCGGGACGTACGGTTTAAAGTGGATTCCGAACCACTATAAACACCCATGGCACCGCCGGGATTTGAAACCGATACCTGTGGTACCGAGTGCTAGCCACTCGGCCATTGTCTTTATTTATATAAATTAAAAACTTTCTACAAACGTTTTTTTCTTTTTAAAAATTGCAGATAAAGTTCAAAACTTTAATAAACTTTTTTTTTAATTAACAACAGCAATAATGTGCGAACTTAACTTGCCTATTAAAATTATCTTCTCTCAGAATGCAAACCAATGCTAGAAACCTATTTACTTCTCTGAGATACAAAACAGTACTATTGTTCAATTGGACCGGGATCTACGGCTTAAAGTGGACTCCGAACCACTACAAACACCCATGGGACCGCCGGGATTCGAACCCGATACCTGTGGTACCAAGCGCCAAAACGCTAGCCATATGGCCATCAGGGCCCTTCCCATTTTAAGAAAAAGACCAATAATTAAAGAGGTTTGGTTTGTGCGGTCATCTTGTGCATACTTTAGGTTAAACAGACCGGGAGCTAAAATTTAACGTAGATTCCGAACCGCCATCAAACATCTATGCCAACGTTAGGATTCAAACCTGAAGCCTGTGGTACCACAGAGCTAGCCAATTGGCCCTTAGGCAGCGGATAAAGGGGAGAAACCAATGGTTTTAGTTTTTTTTTTCTCCTTGTTCCTTCTTTAAGCGGTATTTTGTGTTTAACATCTACTCCCCTTTGATGTAATGGTACGTTAATAATTTGCTTCCTACAAAAAATAAATTATAGTTTAAAAAAAACTAAAAAAAAAGCTTTTAGAGTTAATCGAATTAAAAAGTAAAAAATAATTGTTAACATACGAATAAAATGACTAACGAGAAAATGAATGTCACTGTTCTAAAAGCGTGGGGTGCTTTGTGTGACATTTTTAAACTAACTACGCATTTTGGAAAGAAACTAGTGAAAAATTATAACGATTGATATCGAGCACCCCACGCTTTTAGAACAGTGACATCAATTTTCTCGTCAGTCATTTTGTTCTTATGTTAAGAATTATTTTTTACTTTTTAGTTTGATTAACTCTAAAAGCGTGTTTTTTAGTTTTTTTAAACTATAATATTTAAATGAGGTCCCGGTACGGAGGACTGAAACTATAGTTCTTACAATAATTTAATTGTGAGTAAAGCAAAGGCTAAATGCGAATAGGTCGAGCCAGCCAGGATCCGTAGTCAGGCGCGTTATCCGTTGTGCCGCTGTCCCACGTAGGTTTGAATGTCTTGGGTACTTTCATACTACATGGGTTAAATTGCTCTTCATAAGTTAAAATAAAATCACGAATCCTGGCGATCCTAATCATGATGAGATAATAAACTTATCAAATTATTTTAGTGTCCTTGATAAGTCTACAGCGTTTAAATTAAATCTGATCGCTTCAAGTAGGGAAAAATCGAGCCCAAAGGGTCAGTTACAAACATACAGGTGAAACTAATAAAAGCGCATTAAAAATTTGTCTTAGCATTGAAAATTGAAGTTCTAGTTTAGTACTATTTTCTTAATGGCGTTATTAAAATTGCAATATTTTAAAGCTTAAAATATTGTAATTAATCGCAATTAGCAATCGTGTATCTAATCGTTTTTTGCCTACCTAATTTCAAGCATCAATTCATATAAGAAAAAAATTAACTGCACCTATTTCGAAGCACTATTGTATATAATATTTATTGCAAATGTTTTATTTTCTTATTGTGTATATATATATATATATCTTTTATGTATATACTGATACAGAGAATTTTTTTGTTCGTCTAGCCCAGGGGTCGGCAATCTTTTGAGTCGGAAGAGCCAAAAATGACAATTTACAAAATTTCAAAATTTTAAAGAGAAACAAAATTTTTCCTTGCCAACAATAAATAACCAATGGGCTGAAAAGTTCGTAGGCTGACACATAGATGGCGCTACTAGTATTAAATCCAAACGATTTTTAGTTAGCCCAAACCTTCAAAAGACACGTGTATAAATTTGACAGCTGTTGCACTATTAGTATGTGAGTTATAGCATTTTTAGTGTTCATCACACAGTGCTTAGTGCTTTTGACAAGATGCTGTTAACAATCTTGATTACCAAATTCATGACCTCAACTATTTCGGCCGGAAATGTTTGGGCACAAAGCGCTTCTTGGTGTATTATGCAGTGAAACGTAAGAATTTCGTGGTTTATTTTGCTCTGAAGAGTCGTTATTGCCCCTTTATTTTTTCCTGTCATACTTCTGGCTCCATCAGTTGCTATTGAAACGATTTTATTTGAATCGATCTTATTGTCTTCAAGGCATTTTTGCACAGCATTCGCGATATCTTCCCCTCTAGTTTGTCCCGAGAGCGGTAGCAATCCTAGAAGTCCTTCTTTTGGACCTTGGAAAGACATATACCTGACAAAAAGGGCAACTTGTGTCGTGTCTTTTATGCCGCAAGACTCATCTATAGCAAGTGATATGACAGAAGAAAGTTGAATATCTTCCACCTGCAAATACGTTACATTTGAAGACATTTTAGCTATTCTGTCTTGTACTGTTTTAGCGGATAATGGCAAATCTTTGATTTTTTTCAAGATTTCTGGTTGGTTTTTGAAATCACGAAACAGTTCTTCAGATGCTCGTATGAAGCAATCTTTGACATACTCACCATCTGTGAATGGTTTGCCTTTTTTTGCAATTTCTAGTGATACCGCGAAGCTTGCTAGATTAACATTACTTCTAAATTGCGCCCAGTTACTTAACATGGAACTTGATTGCTGTTTTTGTTTTTGGAGCTCGTCGACAGCTTTTTTTCGTTCTTCGCCGGCTGGATATTTACTAGCAAACTGAGTATGTTTTTTAGTGAAGTGTCTCTCTAAATTTGATTTCTTATTGTGTGCAAGTTTTTCGTGGCAAATGAGACAAGTCGGAAGGCCATCTGAGTTGCATATGAAAGCGAACGACTCCGTCCAATCCCGATTGAATTCTCGATGTTCATCTTCAGTTCTTCTCTTTTTTTTTTTGTAGATGTCATGCTTGCGGTAAAGCTGTAATAAAGGATCTTTAAAATTATTATTTGGGTATCCAAAACAGCAGATTTCAAATTTTGCAATTATTCAAGCACAGTCGGAGTAACTAAATAAAAGCACAAAAATAAAAATCACGTTAGGTGCGAGAGAGAGAGAATCAAGTAAGAAACCAAAACCATCGTTTCAGTCCACCAGAACCAAGGCGAAAATAACCTTTGATCTTGAAAAGCGGCGCCGAGGGGGAAAGCAACCATCGGTTGTCTGGGAAGAAACTAATAGCAAGCGCATTGTTTATTAATATTAAGTACGTATCGTGGGAGATTGCGGCTGCTGGGAAAAGAAATATCATAATCAAAATTTTGAAGATCTTTGTTGACCTGGTTATTGGAATGAGAAACAGAATCATAGAACTTTGTTTCTTTGAGTGCGGTGAAAAGCGAGTACATGTGGCTGAGAGACAGAATCGGTGCCTAATCCTCGTTAATCGATTCAGAACGATTTTTAAATGCTTTTTTTTTTTATAAAATAAATAATATTTGCTTATGGATCCCAAGAGCCGCAGCTTCACATCCAAAGAGCCGCATGTGGCTCGCGAGCCGCAGGT
This sequence comes from Caerostris darwini, assembly GCA_021605075.1. Classification (NCBI taxonomy): domain Eukaryota; kingdom Metazoa; phylum Arthropoda; class Arachnida; order Araneae; family Araneidae; genus Caerostris; species Caerostris darwini. Next base: position 641,112 of record BPLQ01004902.1, on the reverse strand, counting down.
TGCCGACCCCTGGTCTAGCCCTTTCCAGCGCTGAGCCGCGGAGATCTTTAAGTAAGTTTAAATTGCATGCTTTTCTAATGTCGGAGGATTTATTTTACCAAATGCTAGTTGGCTTCTAATTATTAAAATAGATAGTAAGAACATATAATAAATTAAAGTCTCTGTTAATTACACGAACCAACAAATGTTCGTGGATTCCTTTTAATCATATTCTTAATGAAACTAGAATAGCAATTTGTTAATTAAATTTTCGTTCTCCCCATAACAATTGGCAAAATGTCGTTGCTATTCGATTGCTAGTTTGATACGCCTAATGCAGCATTAAAGAGTATGTCTTCTTATATGATTTTCATGCCACAGAATACGTTAATTGGAAGATCTAGAAGAAACAGATTGGGGTTTTTTTTTTTTCCGATTCTGTATTCTTTTGTGTGTGTTTCATTCAGTATATCTGTTTTTTAAGCTCAAATTCTTTTTTTATTCTTTTTCGGTTTAATAGATTATTTGATTTTAAAAAATATATTTCTGTATATAAATTTGTAATCGGAACTAAATCATCGGTTGAATAAAAATTATTGAATCATTCATTACTTTAAAACATAAATTCGTTTAGGGTAGTAAGATCATTGAAATGTTTAGGGCCATAAGCTCGTTGAAATGTTTAAGGCCATAAGATCGTTGAAATGTTTAGGGCCATAAGATCGTTGAAATGCTTAGGGCCACAAGATCGTTGAAATGCTTAGGGCCATAAGATAGTTGTATGATCTCGAGCATTTACTTTCGCACTAGCTCATATTTGAAAAGAATCCCCGGTATAAAACTTTGCTGGGAAAGAGAAAATAAAGCAAGGTGAGCCAATCTAATCCATTGTATTGAGAAAAAAAACAATATTTATGTAAATATTAAATATATATCACAATCTTTTCTCGTAAATTGTATTCAGAATGATTTCGTCTGATTAAAAAAAATGTAATCTTCATTCGTAAATTCTGATATTGCCGCATTTCTTGTATATTACTTCAAACTGTTTCTTTGCTTTTTCTTGAATTTTTTTATATTTATTTTCTCGGGAAGCCGACGGGAGCCAGATCGGTACATACGGATCTTATGATAATCTATTTGGCAATCTAGATCAGCGACGGCCAACTGTGTCCTCCGTAAAGTTTTGAGTTTATTTTTGTTGTTCCTTATCCCATTTGGTCGGCAGCAACATCTAGACCATGCCCATGAATCCGTGGAAATTTAAACCTACGAGACATGATAAAGGGTTAAAAAAATGCAACTTCTTCTTTTTGTCCTTGACCTTGCGGCACAAAGATATGGTGCATCCAAGTCTGACTTTACCCCACTCGGTTATACCCTCGGGCCCTGGGTACCTTTACAACATGCCTATAGTCGCCTTTTATGACATGCATTGGCTACAGTGGTTTTATTCTAACCCGGACTCACACGGGGTGAGTTTGTTATTTTTAAAGGTATTAGCAATAAAGGCAAATAAAAAAAAAATCAAGTTATTAATTTTAGTTTTGGTTTGGGGTTTTGGTTCTGTCACTTTAGTATCACAGTATTTTAAATTTGACTGTATCTGTTCTTGCCATGTGGGACAGTTTAACATGATTTTTAACAGCCTTGTTTTTTAAGTCGAAAATTCTAGGAACATAATCACACTTCTGCGGGGTGGAGATGTTGAAAGGAAAGCAGATAGATTGTAACAATTTCAAATTTAACTTTAAAGTGAATTTTCATGAGATAAATCTTTAATATTTTATTAAACTTATATAATTTTTGTTTATTTAATTGCAGAGACGCATTATTGAACGCGCTCCAACAAAACGTGGCAGACCGGTGAGTGTTCTGTTTCTTTGGATTAATGTTCAGAATGTCTAGACTTCAAAACTTCGTAAATGGATGCAATTTTTTTTTTCGTATGTATGCAACAAGACATATTAGTAATGTAGTACTGAAATAAAAACATATTTATATTGTTGGGTTAAATTATTATAAGGATATTTAGTTATTAGAATTTAATGATTGGCTGTCCAAATGGTATATCCATACCAACTGTCGTTAGACGTTAGGAGAATGCCCAGCTGTAAACAATCGAGGTAATATTAAAATTGGGGATAACGAAAAGTTTTATGGCCTGATAAGATTCATAACTGTTGAAAGATACAAAAAGAAGAAACCTCAGAAAACCAGAAATAATTAGGTTGATACACTGTATATGCTCGTAAAAAATGCCTGTTTCGCATTTATTATAAAAATGAACGAAAACGAGTGTTTTCTTACATATAAATGAGTTTCAATGGAGCATAGGAGTTCTTCTGATCGAAATCTATTAGAGGCAATCATACACAGATATTGTACAGATTATGAGACATGGAATGAATGAGGCTATCCATAGGTATATTCTCTTCTATACCTATGCAATGGACTTCATGATTCAAGACTAAAGAATATTGTAGCCAATATGTTCGCAGGATTCCTTTGTCAGAACCGAGCCCGACTTGGCCTGGAATTATAGTCCATGAGAAATAAACTCTAATTGCTGCTGCGTAAGGGATCAAAGGTCTGGTGATCTTTTCCCTAAACTATTAACAGGCAGTAATACGTTCCTGGATGTGCAGATCTGTTCACTTCTCAATAAAGAGGCCCACACAGTTTTTCTACTAAAGTATTTGCGACTACTTTCGTACAAAAGTAGAGTTATTTCGAGGGCCATGTTCTACCCAAATGAGATTCATGTTGTCAGTTTGTGCATTAAAGTAAAAAGAGAACGTTGGACCATTTATCTTATTTCCAAATGAAATGTTGTTGTGATCACCTTTCACGAGCAGCACAACCTGCCACTTTAATAATAATAAAAAAGGAATACAGTCCAGCTCGGTAGTGAATTATGATGATTTTGAGCAGCAGCTATGGTGCCTGCAGACCTCTGAAGGGGCTTTATACTTCGTGTCGTTAATATTAAATACCAATTACAGACCTTCTACCTGGTTCTGATGTGGCAAAGGGTGGCAAAGTTTTCAAAAGGGATTTTTTTAAAAGGTTAAAACTTAAGTAAACTTTTATTTAATTAATTTTTTTAAAAGTTCAAAAGGTTAAGATTTTAGTTATAAAAATGTTCAGTGACTTATGTGATGAGTGAGCACAGATAGCTTGCAGGAAGACAGATTGGTTTGGCTTGGTTCAGTTTGTCGCTCTACGGTAATTTTATGCACACTCTGGGCTAATTAGACAGGGGCCTACAATTTAACGTGGATTCCGAACCTTTAACAAACATTCATGCCATCGTCAAACCATTCATGCCATTTGAATCTGAAACTTGTGATACTAAAGGCCAGAGCGCTAGCCAATTGGCCATCAGGCCGCACAGGAAGACAAGTTCGAATACTCTGGTGGCATTGTTGTCAGGAATGATGTGCTTCGATGGCATTTGGAACGATATGCGTAAAGCATCAACAATCGCGTGGATGGTGGTGGGAGTTTTCCTGTTTTTTCTGCCATACGTCACGCAAGAGCCATTTTGAAACGTTTAAATTTAAACGTGAAGATGATTTACGAATTCGTCAATGATAATAAGAGGGAGCATCAGTGCGTGATTTTTCCATCGGAATAATATCTGAATGAGCTAAATGCAATGGCCACCATATAAATCGTATATTCAGGGCGCTCTAGATAATAGAATTTTTCAAATTATGTACTATTATCGAATCGTGTCTTTTTCAATTCCTTCTATTAGCTCACACTCTCCCTATATATATCTTGTTCAAATTTTCAATCGTTCATGAAATACTTTTTATACATCCACTCAAGTTCATATACATTTTTTTTTTTTTAACTTGCAGTGGATTGACACTTGATGTTAATACAGTTTTTTTCAAATATTAATTCATTAAATAAATTTAATTAATTAATTTTAGGTTTTTTTTAAGATTTAAGTTGCATGTATGTACCAATAGATGACGCCACATAAATTTAAAATAATGAATGAAAATTATTTATAAAGAACTTTCTGCAATAGAGTGAAAAAAAGTAGGAATTGACTTTAATTTTTTTTTTTTATATTACTTGTTTCCATTTTAGAAACGTCTGGATTTAAGCATGGAGCTGTTTTACGAGTTGCTTGATGAAATTAAGGAGGAGACCCCGGGGGCGACTTTCTCTGCGCCCCTCCTCCGCAATTTGGAGGAGACCCCTGACCAATATATGATGGAGCTGAATGCGACAGCAACCAGCTCAATGACATATCTGAGACGGAAGGTGGTGAAAAGAAGATTTAAAATACAGTCTCCATTGCAGAGGAGCTTTTAGGGTCAGGAATGAATCTCTCTGAGGCCTTAAGGTAAGGTATCCCAAAGTACGAAATGTCCAAATGTCCAATTAAACTGACAGTTATTATAAAAATGCTTTGAGATTTTCATTATTTTTTTCAATTCCTTCTATTAGCTCACACTCTCCCTATATATATCTTGTTCAAATTTTCAATCGTTCATAAAAGACTTTTTATTCCTCCACTCAATGTTCAAATACATTTTTTTGAACTTGTAGTGGAGGACACTGGATGTTAATGCAGTTCTTTCGAATATTAATTCAGTAATTAAATTAAATTAATTAATTTTAGTTTTAAGTTGCATATATCTACCAATAGATGGGGCCAAATAAACTTTAAAAAATGAATGAAAATTATTTATAAAGGACTTTCTGCAATAGAGTGAAAAAAAAATTAGGAATTAAATTACATTTTTTTTTTTTTTTATATATTACTTGTTTATTAAAATCAAGTAGTAACTGATGTATTATTTAATCATCTCGCCCTATGCAGGGTGTCTTTAAAATATCTGATATTTTTGATAATGTACGTCAATCTATGTCCCACTTCTGTGAATATTGTTGACTTATTGTTGGAGGTAAAATTGTTGTATTATGTTGTAAAATTTTTTTAATCATTAAAATATTAGTTTATTTTGACTTTACCCGTTTTCCTTACTTACCTATTGTTTATGTTTGCTTTCACATGCTAGTGCGGCACCCCTGGTCTAACCCATTATTTGAAACAATTCTACCTGTTTGTTAAAATGAATTGTATTTGTTTTTGTTTGTAATGTATTGAATGTAAATGATTCGATTTGTTAATTGATATTATATACTGATACAAAGAATGCTTTATTCCTCTAGCTCGTTCTTCAACTGTTCTCTCATCAAGTGACAGTTCCATCTCGAAGAGCGATTTTACAACTTTTGCTTAGATTCGAGTTCTTTTGTTTAGTTTTTTCAATAAATTTTTTCTCGTTTATTGTTGGTGTTTTTTCCTTTGTATTGCAGCGAATGGAAAAATTGTTGTTGTTTTTTTATATATATTTTTAAGAGATTTTGCGACATTTTGTATTTTATTTTCCATAAATTTTCTGTATTTTCTTTGGAATAAAAGTCTGTCCCAATTTATTTTTTATCGGTGTCTTGGAGAACTTGCAGGGTTTTATTTTGATTGTTCAATTAATGCTGTGAATGAGAGTTGTTTAAAGATTTCAATTTATGAGACTAACAAAAATCTCAAGGGTTTTAATGTTTCACAAGCTACATAATGTCCAGTTTTTACATCTGAATGTCCGGTTTTTTCTCATCTAACAATCACGATTATAATGTTTTGCAATTTATATATTTTATTGATGAGTAATTGTTGCATTATTGGATTTTCCTGCTGTATATAAATACGTAAATAAAAATATGCCTGCAAAATTAATGAACTTTCCGGCGTGTTGATTAATTGGGGAATATTTCCAATGGAAGTTTTTTGCAGATTTCTGTTGGATATTTTTCATCAAGTATTCAAAGTTATAATAAATATCCTAATTCAAAATTTTTTAACAATTTCATTTATAATCATATATGTGTTCCTGCTCTCATATATAGTCATATAACAGGTGGGCTAAAAAGTTCCTAGGCTAACACATAGATGGCACTACTAGTATTAAATCCATATGATTTTAAGTTAGTCCTAACCTTCAAAAGACGTGTATAAATTTGACAGCTGTTGTACTATTAGTATGTGAGTTATAGCATTTTTAGTGAAGCTACTTTTGCTAGTTTGAAAAAATGGATAAAAAGAAATTTCGTGTTTTTCAGCAGGAAATTTCGTGTTAATAAAGCATTGCGCTTTGGCGAAAAAAAATACTATTGAAGAAAAGGCTTGGCTTGATAAACATTATTCGGACTTTGCACCTGGAAAATCAACCGCAGAGAAGTGGTTTGCTAAATTTAAACGAGGCGAAATGAGCAGCGAGGACGATGTACGCAGTGGACGCCCCAAAGAGGCTGTTACCGACGAAAACATTAAAAAAGTCCACAAAATAATTTCTGATAACCGTAAAATGAAGTTGATTGAGATAGCTCAGACCCTAAAGATATCAAACGAACGTGTTGGACATATCGTTTCGATATGCGAAAACTCTGTTCAACGTGGGTGCCGCGCGAGCTCACGATCGACCCAAAACAACAACGAATTGATGATTCTAAGCAGTGTTTGGAGCTTTTCAATCGTAATAAACCCGAATTTTTGCGTCGATTTGTGACAATGGATGAAACATGGCTCCATCATTTCACACCGGAGTCCAATCGGCAGTCAGGTGAGTGGACTGCACGTGATGAACACTAAAAATGCTATAACTCGCATACTAATAGTGCAATTGCTGTCAAATTTATACACGTGTTTTTGAAGGTTAGGGCTAACTAAAAATTATATGGATTTAATACTAAAGCGCCATCTATCGGCAACCTGCGGCTCGCGAGCCACATGCGGCTCTTTGGATGTGAAGCTGCGGCTCTTTGGATCCATAAGCAAATATTATTTATTTTATAAAAAAAAAAACATTTAAAAATCGTTCTGAATCGATTAACGAGGATTAGGTACCGATTCTATCTCTCAGCCACTTGTACTCGCTTTTCACCGCACTCAAAGAAACAAAGTTCTATGCTTCTGTTTCTCATTCCAATAACCAGGTCCTCAAAGATCTTCAAAATTTTGATTATGATATTTCTCTTCCCAGCAGCCGCAAACTCCCACGATACGTACTTAATATTAATAAACAATGCGCTTGCTATTAGTTTCTTCCCAGACAACCGATGGTTGCTTTCCCCCTCGGCGCCGCTTTTCAAGATCAAAGGTTATTTTCGCCTTGGTTCTGGTGGACTGAAACGATGGTTTTGGTTTCTTACTCGATTCTCTCTCTCTCGCACCTCGCGTGATTTTTATTTTTGTGCTTTTATTTAGTTACTCCGACTGTGCTCGAATAATTGCAAAATTTGTAATCTGCTGTTTTGGATACCTAAATAATAATTTTAAAGATCCTTTATTACAGCTTTACCGCAAGCATGGCATCTACAAAAAAAAAAAGAGAAGAACTGAAGATGAACATCGAGAATTCAATCGGGATTGGACGGAGTCGTTCGCTTTCATATGCAACTCAGATGGCCTTCCGACTTGTCTCATTTGCCACGAAAAACTCGCACACAATGAGAAATCAAATTTAGAGAGACACTTCACTAAAAAACATACTCAGTTTGCTAGTAAATATCCAGCCGGCGAAGAACGAAAAAAAGCTGTCGACGAGCTCCAAAAACAAAAACAGCAATCAAGTTCCACGTTAAGTAACTGGGCGCAATTTACAAGTAATGTTAATCTAGCAAGCTTCGCGGTATCACTAGAAATTGCAAAAAAGGCAAACCATTCACAGATGGTGAGTATGTCAAAGATTGCTTCATACGTGCATCTGAAGAACTGTTTCGTGATTTCAAAAACCAACCAGAAATCTTGAAAAAAATCAAAGATTTGCCATTATCCGCTAAAACAGTACAAGATAGAATAGCTAAAATGTCTTCAAATGTAACGTATTTGCAGGTGGAAGATATTCAACTTTCTTCTGCCATATCACTTGCTATAGATGAGTCTTGCGACATAAAAGACACGGCACAAGTTGCCCTTTTTGTCAGGTATATGTCTTCCCAAGATCCAAAAGAAGAACTTCTAGGATTGCTACCGCTCTCGGGACAAACTAGAGGGGAAGATATAGCGAATGCTGTGCAAAAATGCCTTGAAGACAATAAGAGTTATTTAAATAAAATCGTTTCAATAGCAACTGATGGAGCCAGAAGTATGACAGGAAAAAATAAAGGGGCAATAACGATTCTTCAGAGCAAAATAAACCACGAAATTCTTACGTTTCACTGCATAATACACCAAGATGCGCTTTGTGCCCAAACATTTCCGGCCGAAATAGTCATGAATTTGGTAACCAAGATTGTTAACAGCATCTTGTCAAAAGCACTCTACCATCGTCAGTTTAAAGAATTCTTAAACGAAATCTAAACTTAGTATTCCGACCTCCTACTTCACAATAAAGTGCGATGGCTTTCCAAAGGTAAGGTGTTGAAATTTTTTGCTTTGTGCTTGAATGAATTAAATACATACCTAAATGAAAAAGGCATTAATCATCCTGAATTAGAGAACTACAAATGGTTGCAAAAATTTTACTTTATGGTGGATATCACAACGAAATTAAATGAGCTTAATCTAAAACTGCAAGGAAAGGGAAACCCAGCCTATTTTTTGGTAGAAGAATTTGTTTGTTTTGAAGAAAAATTAATTCTTTTTGCAGAAGATATTCAGAGCGGTAAATTACTTCATTTTCAATTTCTAAAGCAATATCGTGATAAAACTAGTGCAACTGTTGACAGGAGGTACTTCAGCACAGTTATAAAAAAATTAAAGATGAATTTGCTGACAGATTTGAGCAATTCAAAACCAACAAAACCACTCTAGCATTCATAGTAAATCCACTCAACACAAATAGTAACGAAATCCGCATTGAGCCATTTTTAATTGATACTGGATCTCTAGAAATGCAATTGATCGATTTAAAAAGTAAAGCTTTGTGGAGTGGAAAATTTACAGAGTTGAAAAGCAAGTTGGAAGAGTTGGAGGTCCAGAAATGTATGTACGTAGCGCAACAAAAGTGGACAACTTTAAAAGAAATGCCGCGAGTTGAGGCACTTATATTCGACGCATGGAATGGTCTTCCAGATTGCTACAGTGAGGTGAAGAAGTTGGCATTTGGAGTACTGACTATCTTTGGATCGACATATTCGTGCGAGCAAGCGTTCTTTTGCATGAATATAATTAAAAGTAAAGTAAGAAGCCAACTAACAAATGAAAATTTAGAGTCGTGTTTGAAACTTAAAGCAACAAGTTATGAGCCAAATTTATCCAAACTTTCTAAAACCATGCAAAGCCAATGCTCCCATTGAATATGTTTGCTCAAATGTATGTTATTGTTTTTTTATTTTAAGTACAAATTACATTGTTTAATAAAGTTTAAATTTTCTACTTGAATAACCATGCAAAACCATCGCTCCCATTGAATTTGTTTGTTCAATTGTTTGTTAAATTACAAGTTACAGTTAGTGTTGTAAGTAAATGTTTAATTGTTTTAATTTTTTACTTAAATAATAAGTTATCTAATAATGAATAAATAGAATGATATAATGAATAAATAGAATGATATAATGAATAAATAGAATGATATAATGAATAAATAGA